>JABACO010000681.1:0-24309 GCA_013339895.1 Ephydatia muelleri | reverse complement strand
GCGAACTACAGGAGATGTTGAAGCATAAGATTATTGAGCCATCCACCAGCGAGTGGGCAGCACCTATTTTACCAATAAAGAAGAAAGACGGGACCTGGCGATTTTGTGTCGACTTTCGCCGCCTAAACTCTCTGTCTAGGCTGGACGCCTACCCTATGCCTCGGGTAGACGAGCTAATTGATCGCCTAGGGCAAGCGCGATTCATCAGTACGATTGACCTTACTCGAGGGTATTGGCAGATACCCATAGCGACGAAAGACCGAGAAAAGACGGC
The DNA here is from genome assembly GCA_013339895.1 of Ephydatia muelleri. NCBI lineage: Eukaryota > Metazoa > Porifera > Demospongiae > Spongillida > Spongillidae > Ephydatia > Ephydatia muelleri. Next base: position 24,035 of record JABACO010000681.1, on the reverse strand, counting down.
TTTCACCACACCCTATGGCCTATTCCATTTCATGGTCCTACCATTTGGCTTGAACGGTGCTCCGGCGTGTTTTCAAAGATTGATGGATCGTATTTTGAAAGGATGCGAGGACTTTGCTGCTGCCTATCTCGATGACGTTGTCATCTACAGCATCTCTTGGCAAGAGCATCTAAGACAGCTAGAGGAAGTGCTATCCCGGATACGGAGGGCGGGTCTCACAATCAAGGCCAGCAAATGCCAGATGGGGATGGAGGAGTGCCTTTACTTAGGTCATACGGTAGGGAGTGGAGTCGTACGACCAGAAGTAGACAAACTGGAGGCAGTGAGATTGTTTCCAGTGCCTAAGACCAAAAGGCAAGTGAGGACGTTCCTAGGACTTACGGGTTATTATCGAAAATTTATTCCGGACTACGCCTCCATTTCCGCTGCACTGTCTGACCTCACTAAAAAATCGGCGCCGAACACTTTACACTGGACGGAGCCGTGCCAGAAAGCATTCGATACGCTAAGAGAACGGTTATGCTCGTCTCCAGTACTTAGGTGTCCGGATCTTGCCGCTCAGTTCGTGCTACAGACGGACGCCTCAGAACGCGGGGTCAGGGCCGTTTTCAGTCAACAAGGACCTGACGGACAGGAACACCCAGTAGGATACTTCAGCCGCAAGTATAGCGCGAGGGAGCAAAACTATTCCACAGTTGAAAAGGAGTGCTTGGCAATAAAACTGGCAACTCAAGCTTTCCAAGTTTATCTCCTAGGTAGAGAATTTGTTGTGGAAACCGACCATCGCGCTCTGGAATGGCTTCACAGATTCAAGGACACTAACCCTAGGCTGTGCAGATGGAGTCTAATGCTGCAACCTTTCAAGTTCACGGTTCGCCACAAGGCAGGAGTTACGCATGGAAATGCTGATGCTCTGTCCAGGGCAGGAGATTAATCTGAAACGGGGGAAATTTTAAGGGGGGAGGAATGTGAGGACCTGCGCCCTCAATGGAATGTTATTATTATGCGCATGCATGTTGCTGTATAAATTGCTGTGACAAAGAGGAATTGGGGAGTTTTTCCAACCAAGAAGTACCTGATTGGGAACTATAACCAGTACAACTATCACAATAGTAGAAGTGCAACTAGGGATTGGTGCTCAATTACAGCGCTTTGTTTCATTCTAACAACACTATAGCGCATTGTATCTATCACAACTTGTGTTAAATACGCATTGCTCATATGCTGAATTTATACTTTTCATTATTTAGTTTATGAATTAGTCATGAATAACAAAACTATCACCATTAACTTATCAAGGTTTGCAACATACTGTGTTAAGCAATGACTCCAGAAAAGGTATCAGCTGCAGAAGTTCAGAATCATTATCATCTGTAAACCAGCTTAAAATCGGGATGCCATTTGATAGCTAAAGAAAGATACAATTTCCATTGCACAGCTTAATATAACTGATATACGCAACTATATTGACAATCTAAAACAAACCTGATATCCAAATGCTTGAGGAGAGTTGTCAACAATAACAATCTTTGCAAGATCACGTCCAAGAATCCCCAAATCCTTGATCAAATTTCCTCCTACACATACACAGTGTTCTCGGAAAAGTCTGTGTCGTATCAACTTGCGAGATGGATCTAAGAAATTCAACAACTTGTCTGCATACACTTTGGTTGACGCTGTGAAAAGAATCACCTGAGGAGTAGTTGAATATGTTTAATTTTGTATGGTAATACATCACCGTAGTAAATAAGTAATGTCAGTACCAATAATTCAAATGTAATGTAGACTTATAGAAAGTAACAAAGCTTGACCAGTAGTACATAGAACCGAGGATTAAATCACGTAAAATTCTCAACTAAAATGACCATTCCCCCATCATTACGGAACTATTTGCATGATGTTCAAACTCTGAAACAGTTGTTGACAGAATATGGTGTAACATGTCACTATCATAAAATAATTCCACTTAATCTTTGTTCCATAGCAGGTGATGGGCAGACATTGAGATTAAGATATTGAGATTAATAATCTATCTTATAAACCATATACATCATTACACAAATGTGACTCTACAATCTATCGTCAAGTACATTAAGGCATATTCATGTTGTTCATCATTACTACTTACAGTTTGACACAGTTTTGGTACAGCTGATTTGCAATGGAACAAAACAATTGCCTTAACACCCCTCGAGCAAACAGGGCAATAACCATAACCTTAACCTTGCAACCATACAGTCCACAGAGTTAAAGACAAAGATACTTTTGTTGCATTGCTGGCTGATCACACTTGAACCATTACTAAATTAAGTTCTGCAAACTAAATGCTTGAGTTCACACTTTTACCAATGTATGAGTACAATAATGTAATCAACATTCTAATCACACAATGCAGCAACATGTATTTGTTACTATGTAAGTATTTTTATTTCTTACCCAGGAAAATAGTGCAAGTTAAATCCCTACAGACAATATTTGTTCCTTCACAAATACTGCTTAAAAAGCCAGATATTAATTTAGGGGACAATTCAAGTGGGTGGGTAACAAAAAAAAAAACAAGGTCACAAAGGTAACTTCGAAAATTTGCAAACATAGACATTCCCCATCATAAGCCTATTTTTTTAAAGTGTAGGACTGTTTGTGTTGCAGCATCAGTATAACAGTTGTTCTCCATTCAATAGAGAGAGTCTTTATCCTACTCCTTTATATTTAAACCAATATGCAGCTTTTGGATGTAGGGGCACATCTACAATTTGAATGATACATTTTGATGTTTATTTTATCTTCCTCTACTCTTGTCACATGTGATTAAAGGATGAGAGGATAGAGAGAAAAGGCAGGTAATGAATTGTCAATCTCAATTTAAACGATACACTGTACATGCACATTGTAAGTCACACGTATGTGTTGTGTTCTTGATGGGTTATATGCCATGTAGAAAAGGCTTTATTCTATATAGTACCTTAGATTTATCTCACATATCGATAATGGCAATTCTATGTGTAGGAACTAAGCCTGGATACTACATTTTACCTACTGTTTCACAGCCTCTTGTACAGTATATGACTTACCTCAAATAATTCTGAAACCTTTTCCAGAAATTCTTTCAAATATGGCCGTAATCTGACATAAAACTGACGCACAAAGAACAAAACCACCAATTTGTATTTGTGATTTCTGTTTTTGTACAGCCCCGATCAGTTTCAAGATCACTGACCAAATCACATTGCTTGTTATATTAACAGCTATGTATTACAAAACTAGTTGTACATGGAAAGCCTTGAAGTGCAAACACACAGGGAACGTGTTGTGATCGTACAATGAACCTGTAAATTATGTAGTCTTACTAACTTCAGTACAATCATACTTCTTGTAATGTATTAACTGATCGAGTGTTCATACAACATATGCATTGTAATAAGAACAATATATTCTACTGTCATCAATTGTTCTTCATGCAACGAGAACTGCAAACATGAGAAAAGCTGCAATGTTGCATGCATCTATTTTAGTGCTTTGCAGTACTTCAAATTACCTTGATCAATTTATGTCCAAAGAGCACATCTAATGTTACATGTGAATTATCAAGCTCAGTTAGACTGCAGTGCACCAGTGTTTCATCCTGAAAAAGATAATAAAGCACTGACATTGTAATGCTGCGGTATTATGTGTTGCATAACTAGCACATGAATGCATTTGGTATATTTTGTTTCAATATGTACCTTTTTGAGAGACTACTTAAAATATGTTTTATAACAAGGCATACATTTCGTATACTACATGTGACTCGAATTTTACTGAAGTGAGATTTATCCACTCGAGTGCACGTTTGCTTGAACATGAAACAGTACTTACGATGTACATATGCATGTAAAAGCAGTAAAACTTTCAAAATTAATTAACTCTTGTTACCCCCGCCCCCCCCCCTCCCCCCCCCCCCGTATAGGTTCTTATTGCCCCACTGTTGCTAGGTTGTTAAACATAAAATGGCAATCTCATCAGCTCAGTGCAAATTCTAGCATTGTAAATAGCAACCCAGTTAAAAAATTTGCATACCAACCACTGCACACCTGTAATAAGAATCTGTAGCCTAACATATTTGTTAACCCCACCCCCCAAAAAGACGCCTAATATTTAACTACCTCTAATTGTTGTTTATCAATCATTTTGAATTGAAACACCAATCGTCTACAGTGTATGCACACAAAACAGATATGAATGAATGAGACACTAACATATTTACAGTGCATATATACATGTACTGTACCATTGAAAGTAGTTTTGCAAGCATGCTATATAACTACCAGGACCAGCAGAAACTTACCAAATCCAGAACTAGACTGAAATCAGGTGTCTGTCTTGTTTTTCTTGGTAAAGCTTTTTAAAAAGGTTACAGAATAATTCTTCAGTGCCATTAAAAGCAATGTTACATACGGCTGTATTAATGAATGGCACATTATGTACATGTATTCATTTAAATTCAATCTGCATATGTTTGAACAGTGTCATATGCCATGAACTTGTGTTTCACTGTTTTGCATTTAAAAGCATATGTCATTCATAAGGGTCTGTTAAACCTTCATTGTAGCACAAAAGCAATGTATTATCCTTTGCTCAGAACTCTCCATATAATCACACAATATAAAGCAGACTGGTACAATTAGGGACCTCCAGTTGCAACAAAGTCAGAAATTGTAAATGATTCAATCTAGAAAATTTATTTCCCCATGTTAAATTGATGTCAAATGGCAGTTAAGGGCACAGTGAAATTATTTTTGGCCTATGATATGTTCAATATAACTAATGGTTTTATTAGCATTACACATCGGCTCAGCATCATTTTCTGTGACGGACTTTGGGTAGAACATATATGTAAAAAGGTCTGTTGAAAATAGCTTCATGGGTTTACTTAGTAACCATTATTCATGACTTGGATATTATTATCAGACACAATCTAGCTATATAGAATTACTAGCAATGATTTATAATGATCCACAGTTGTTACACCTTTTTGTATTATTATCCCAGTCATCATTGACAATTTATTACCTCTTAAAGAAGCACTTGGTTGTAATGTCCGGCAACAATAACTATACTATCTATACTATATGGCAGATGCAAAGCAAGCATAGATCTCGCCCGGAAGCAGGGATAGTGAACAATTTGCTATTCCTCATTGCCATAAGAAACAAATCTTTTATACCAACTTTGTAAACATGCAGTCCAGTCCATTTAACTTTTACTGAAACGACACATTTTTATGCTGCAAATTTGAAGCCATACTACATTACGAAGAAAACCCTTTCCAATGGTTGTGATCATGACATAGAACAAGTTTTAACAAAAAAAATAGTATGATGAAAGCAATGGAGAATCGCATATCATCAAGTTCCATGTGCATTCATTGTACACATGTTCACCTAAAAACTAGCTGAACATTATTAACATTGAGTACTTGGATAATACAACTCTAAAATATGATCTGAAGTTTATATTGCTGTAATAATTACAGATGCTCTACATGCACACTTCCTAAATCAATTTCCATGTTATCCATTTATGACAACCAGAATATACTAATGTGAAGATCCGTATGAATAATATGATCCTGCCCCTGCCCTACAGCTGTAAACTACACTTCAAGGATATGTACTTCATAAGATCAGTTTTCATTTTATTCCTTTACTTCCAAACAGCGTTCTAATAACAAGTGACCAGGTCATAGAAAAGAACTACACCATACAGACATAATTATGTGACGAAAAATTCTAGCAATATTATATACAGGCAGTAGGTTACAGTAAAAATAATCGATAGTGAGCATATTCTCACTCATTTTGCCCCATTGGACAAATAGTCCTATTTACCTGGTGGTCTGTTCACAACTTCAGTAGTCAGTGGTGGGAGGTACTTGATGAAGTGAAAACTGTATACAAAAATAATACTTTCAACACTTTATAAGGACAGACTATAAAAATGATGCTTTGCATTATTACACTCGAGTCATTGAGCATACATTTCTTCTTGGGAATGCGTAAATAAAAGCAGCACACACAGCCATAATGTTAAGCCAAGACAACAGAATTAGTCATCTGCATAGATCAGATGCAGGCCCGTCATTATTCCACACCCAATCTCTATGTATTTTTTATACACATGTATGCACCTGCTTTTTAACCAGGTATACAAATTTGTTTTTAGTTTCCAGTGCTCTCAAGCAGATCTGCAAGAATTATGCTTGCTTACCCAAATTTTGTATACAAGTGTGAAATGTTTAATAAATACAACTGTGTGTTGATTTGCATGATAACTTAACTATACCGCAGATAATTAAATGAACCATTGCTGTTGAACTCATTCTCTATGCTTTCCTCTGAACACTGTCGCTGATGGATCACATGTCTTTAGTACTATAGTACTTGACAGATGAAATACCACAGAATTGCGTTACATCACATGATCTTATACATCTCAATGGCTTCACAGAACCTTCTCTGCTTATCCGTACCCGTAGCTCTCGATAAAAAGGCATGTGATTTCACCAGAGTCATGTATCAATTAAAATAAGTACTTACTTTGTACTGAAACTGAGAGACTAATAACACTGAGATCTATTATACAATAATAGAAATATTATATGGCAACTGGGTGATGTTCAAACATTTTTAGCTAAGGCAGGAAACACCTTTGCTTTTGGTAAATCATTTATTTACAAGATTTCCCTTACAAAGATAACAATGCAAGTCTCTCCGTCCAGTTCTAAGGGTGCAATAAAGATATATCTTCTCATTAACAGTCCAGAGCACTAAAAGTAATACCATAGCTGCGAAATAGAGTAATTCTTGAAAGGAAAGATTCAGAAACTCATTCTCTACGTATGTTAAACAAATGGTTTCTGTCTAAGACTCTGGTTCATACTTCATACTATACGTTTTAAAAAATACATATTGAAATTAAATCAAAAATTTGCAACCCACGCTTTAATCTGCCTGAGCATGCGAGGCAAACCCTTGTAAGTCTTATCAATTTGGCAAACTCCGGATAGTTTCAGAACTTAAAAGCCGGATAAAGAAAACAAAGAAAAAAAAAGAAGTTACTTGGGAAAATAGTTGCATGAATAGCACAAATCGGTTAACTTGATTAATAACTTCTTTTGCATTGTAAGTAAGTTTTTGAAATGGTATAAGTACCATTAATGAATTAAGTTGATAAGTTAACATTAACTCACAGATCCATGGGGTCATGACTTGAATCAGGATTTGGGTAGGGAACAAATGGTACCCCATCGTATAAAAACTGTTCACCTAAAATCCACAAGAAAAGGAATTTGATTACAGCACAAGTAAATTCTACATGTACATGTAAGTGCAAACAAGCAATTGTAATCTGAAATGACATTCAATACAGAAAACAACCCAGACAGGTTTAAAATGTCCTGTTTGAGAAACTATGCCATGAGATACTCTTCTGTGACAACACTGTTGGATTATATAGATTTTGACACAGACGTAGCTCACAGATCTAATCACACAAAAATCAGAAGCGCATTAAATCGAACAACAGTTATTAACACAATTATTAATAATTAAGTACATAACTGAACTAAGTTCACTATAACAACACTCCCACTTGAACCAGGTTCAGTTGAGATTATCATTGTAAGCCAATACTTGAACATAGACTCTCAAAGCGCACCTTTGACAATGGCTTAGTAAGAAAATCAGCTAACATTTTTTCAGATGGACAGTAGATGATCTGTACCTCAGCCTTTTCAACACACTGACGAATAAAGTGGTACTTTACATCAATAAGTTTTGATCTCTTAAAGTTGACTGGATTTTTGCTCATTGCAATGGCTGCTTGGTTATCTTCGAATATGGTTAATGGCTCATCAATGTAGAGTCCAAGTTCATTAAGAAGTCTGCACAGCCAGACAGCTTGTTTGGCAGCAGACCACAGGGCAACATATTCAGCCTCTGCTGTTGACTGTGCAACAATACTTTGTTTCTGACTTAACCAACAAATTGGCCCTCCATTCATAATAAAGATGTTTCCAGTTGTAGAGTGTCGATTATCAATATCATTTGCCCAATCAGCATCAGAATATCCCACACAATGAAGTTCCTCTGATGCTGAATACAGTATTCCTAAGTCAAGAGTCCCTTTAAGATAACGCATTATCCGTTTGACAGCTGCGAGATGGGATTCATTTGGACAGCTATTAAATTTTGAAGCTACTCCCACTGCAAAAGAGATATCTGGACGAGTTGCACTTGCTAGATACAAAAGACTTCCAACCATAGATTGATATTCTTTTGGGTCCACTGATTTGCTAAAACCATCGTTCTTTTCCAATAACTCAGTGATTGGAGTTGACACTGGCTTGCAATCTCCCATCCCAAATTTGTTCAGCAGACTCTTTATAAAGTATTTTTGGTGAAGTCGAATAGTATGTTCCCTCTGCTCTACATGAATACCCAGTATGTAATGAAGAGATCCTAAATCTTTCATTTTGAAACGAACTGAGAGAGAGTGCTTTAGTTTAGCCATTTCTTCATCAGTGTTGGTAAGAAGAATAATATCATCCACATAGACAGCTAGCACTGTAATTGAATTATCTTCATTTGACTTGAAAAAGACACATGGGTCAGCCATACTCTGTATAAAGCTACTTGAAATGAGAAAGTCAGTGAGTTCACAGTTCCAACATCGAGGTGCTTGTTTCAACCCATATAGTGAACGCTTGAGTTTACAGACAAGATGATCTTTTCCTGATTGTATGAATCAATCTGGTTGATTCATATAAATTTCTTCATCAAGGTGACCATTTAGAAAGGCAGTCACTACGTCCATCTGATGTACCTTCATTCCCTTTTTCACAGCAAATGCCAACAATAAACGAATTGAATCAAGACGAACCACAGGAGAGAAAGTTTCTGAGTAGTCAATACCACTTTTCTGTGAAAATCCTCTCACAACAAGCCTTCCTTTGTATCGATCTATGTTACCATTCTCATCTCGTTTTACTTTGAATACCCATTTGCATGAAATTGTTTTTCTTCCCTCTGGTAAAGGAACCAATTCCCACGTATCATTTTCCATTAAGGAATTGTACTCAGTTTGAGCAGCTTCCCACCAATGATCAGAATCTGATGTTTCCATTGCTTCTTGAAGGGTTGTTGGTTCATAAATATCCATCAAAGAGAAAGCAAATTATGAGCAACATTAGAAAAGTCTCCAAATTCATCTGTGAACCTAATTGGAGGAATTCCAGCAGTTGAACGTGTTTTTTTTCTTAATGGAGCTGATGGAGGTGGTATTGTGACTGGTTGTTCTTCTTGTTCAGATTGGTCCATTTCCTTCTTTTCTGAACCAGGATTGACATCTTCTTGAACTTTCTCAGTTTTATCTATTTTTTCTTCAAATTCATGAAGATCAAAAGAAGACACCTTATCAAATTCATTCTCATTGAAGATGACATCTTTCAGAACAATGCATCGCCTTTTTTCTGAATCCCAAAGTCGATACCCTTTCTGGTTGTCTGCATAACCCACGAAACGTAGTTTCCATGCTTTCTTGTCAAATTTCTGACGCTTATCATCAGGAACATGTGCAAAGGCCATGCATCCAAAAACTCTAAGATGTGAGACATCAGCTGCTTCACCAAAACACCGAAAGTATGGTGTCTAATGATTTTTTCCATTGTTTCACTCTTTTTCCTCAAGAAATAAACTTTAACCCATCTGGAGAAATCATCAATAAAGGTAACAAAGTATTTGCTACCACCAATACTCTCAGGCATTGGACCACAAAGATCTGAATGAATCAGTTGTCCTGGATACTTAGAGTAGATTTTATCCATAAACTTGTTTGATTGACGACACATTTTTGATTCCACACACCCAACACAGAACTTCAACGAATCCTTGTCAGATATTTCTATCTCAGCTCCACAATTAAAACATTCACCACGGAAGGTACCATGAAAGGCCAAGTCGTCGTCACAATCACCTTCACCTAGATGTTGACGTTTGAGTTCTTCACTTAGAAGAGCTTGCTGAACAAAGCTGAGTGTTAGATCATCCCCACGTGCCATCAATGCTGTCTGAAGTCCATCCCAAGACTTTGGAAGACTGAGTAGCAAAATCATAACCTTTTGCTCTTCTGTGACACCTTGCTCTATGGCTGACAACTTGTCACAAATCTCTTTGAATCTCTTTAAGTGATCATTAACTGAATGTCCTTGATTAAGTCGAAAGGTCCCGAATTCACGCATCAACAGCATTTTGCTTGTAAGACCATTCCTGCTCAAAACGATCCTTCAATGCTTTCCAAATCTCCCGGGGAGTTTTACAATCTGTAACAAGATGCAACAACGACTGGCTGATAGCCATCACCAAAACCGCCATAGCCTGGTCACTTTGTTCAGCATACCTCGCACGTTGATCCGCAGACGCGTCCGCTGGTAACGTTGCTGAATCCCCATCAACAAAGGCCCACAACTTCTTTGCCTTCAACACTGTCGAGGTTTGAAATTTCCAAGTCGACCAGTTTTCTTCGGTCAGTTTGTCAATTGACCACTTGCTCGACCACTTGTCCTCCATTTGCGCGCAATCGACCCTTTTTCGGCAAAAACACTACCAATTGTTTTAATAGGTCAGTCGCAATAACGCTGGGCCCATAACCTGTTGGATTATATAGATTTTGACACAGACGTAGCTCACAGATCTAATCACACAAAAATCAGAAGCGCATTAAATCGAACAACGTTATTAACACAATTATTAATAATTAAGTACATAACTGAACTAAGTTCACTATAACAACAAACACTCCTCACCATGAATATATATCTACCCTGTGCATGTACATGTACCAGCTTGTGCCTCATTGCCCCACATATTCATTGCAACAATGCTTGAGTGTTTGCAAATGCAGTAAAATATACCAATGTAGCACACTCTACAGACCTCATTCCACCTTCAATTTCATGAATATAATCATTTCATTGAAGAAATAATTCACCATTGAACCGAGGATGCTATGCTGCACTTGGGTTTCCTATTATCAGGGTTTATTTTGCATTTTCACAGATTGTAAACTCAATTCAAGATACAATGTCAATTGCATTACCACCTGAGAATAACACCAAAACATCCTCTGAATGTTTTGTGGCAGCTGTTGGTCACTAGACTGACAGGGTTCTATCAGTCGCACAGGCTGGAATCTCAAAGTGAAAAATGATGCTGGCCGTATTTGCTAAATCTGTTGACACGGTAGTGGCTATTGCTAATATGCAATGCAATAATTATGTTACACTTTATGTGTACAAAGTATTGGACACACCTCTGCCCACCCCCCAACTTGTTTACATTCCTACGTTGCTGCACAAGCTGAAAGCAACAGTACAGCAAAATCTTGACAAGGATGATACAGAGGAATTCCTTCAAGTGCCAGCCTCACATTTAATAGATGCAGTTGTCACTGGCTAAAAGTGAACTATTGAAATTCACTAGTACTGAACTTTTCATATTCAATACAAGGTTTCGACTTGATGCTGACTATTCAATAAATGGAGTCCCACATAGGACAAAGATGAACAGAAACCTAAGGAAACCTAAGGGAATTGAGATTGAACTAAAGGCTGCCTATGACTGCACGAGCTCAATATGATGCAGTTGGAAATATGTGAAGGTGCACTGCGTCCATCACAGAAGAAATATGAAGATCAGTATAGCTCAGGCGCTGCAGTTACTCTTTGAATGACATCCCCTTGGCATACAAAGCACACATCATGGTGCAGTGCCATAGGATTTTAGCAGTTGGCTGGGTAGCTAGAAAAAGAAAACGTCTCATTTGAATATCACGCCCAGCATCTCCTGCACAGTGCATGGTTATAAGCCCACTCACCCACATCAGCTGTTTTTTTGGCAATACATTGATAAATTGGCACATTAACTAATCAATAATGAGTTGTATAGTGGACTGTGTACAAGTTAATCTATATCCCCTAATGCAATGAGGATAGGACCTGCCATCTACATCTTTAAGTTCCTTAACAAGCTGCCTGAGTACGGCAAGAAACAGAATGAAAATAGTGTTGTGAGCCCTATAACTACCACACAAGAAGGAGCTGTGTGTCTGCGGTATGAAGGCTGCATCCGATTGATACCTGTTATGTGCTTACAGTTCTAGGGATGGTACAGGAAGGGAGTGCTGTGCTAAACTATTACTGGTACCACACACGATTGAATGGTGCTAAGTGAACATCTTCATTTAGAACGTGCTTGTACTATAGTGGCATGCTACTCTTGCAATGTGCTGCAATAATTTATTCTTGCTACTATAAAAGCATTTGTGAATGTTTGCATGGGTACAAGTAAGGGAATCAATTACCAATTGAGTTACGTATGTCGAGACTATTGTGCTGCTGCTTAATAATGAAATATGGACTAATTGGCACAGTGTATTATATGCACGTGTATCCAAAAAGTGTGTCAAATCTGGTGTTGTGTCCTACTGTTAATTTTGTGATATACCCACGTAGGCTATCGCGGAGTCTGACAATTTGAGTATATCAACTGATTATTACACGATATCATCTCGTTAAGTACTCTGTATTACGCATGCGCGAACGTCCATATAATAATATGACACTCCTCTCTCCTTATTAATATCTGTCTGGTGGTCTTCTATTTTGTCTCAGCTGATACCGATGTCTGGCTACTGGCACCTCTGGTTTTCTTTCCATTGTTTTATCTTCATTTTCTTCCACTTCAGTCGGTGTCTCATCCTGGTCTATCTGTACTTCCCCTGCTTCCTCCGGGGCTGGTTCTACTGCACGCTTTTCTTTATTTATCACTTCCTTGTCAGGCTGCATCATTTGTTGATCATCAATTTCACTCTTAATCCCTTCTGTTTTTCTTACTCCCCCCTCTGCTCTTCTTAAATGATCGATATGTCGTCTCCACTCTCTCCCATCCGCTAACTCCACTAGATACGATGAGGGTCCAGAACTCTGCTTTATTTTCCCTTTTACCCATCTCTCTCCAACCCCGAAATTACTTGCCCACACAATATCATTTTGCTTAAACACTCTCTCTCTCGTATTTTTGTCATGCCCCTCTTTTTGCTCTTCTTGCTTTTTCCGCACAATCTGTTCTGTGGTTTGCCGAAGGAGATCCAACTTGGTCCTCAGTTCTCTCTGTAGAAAAAGACTACAAGGGGACACATTAGTAACACTGTGTGTGAACTACGATATGCTAACAAAAATGAAGACAATCTATGTTGTAATGTCTGTCCGCTGTTCTTCCCTGTTTCCATCGCTCTTTTGAATGACTGTACAAAACGTTCCACTAGTCCATTTGTAGCCGGGTGATATGGAGCGCTTCGAATGTGCCTTATTCCATTTTTCAACATGAAGTCTTCGAACTCCTTTGCAACAAACTGAGGGCCATTATCGGACACTAACTGTTCTGGTAGTCCATATGCTGCAAAAATGTGACGAAGAATATCAACCGTCTTCTGTGCTGTTGTACTCGTCATCTCGTACACCTCTGGCCATTTAGAGTGAGCATCCATCAACAAAAAGAACATCTTCCCCAGAAACGGTCCAGCAAAATCAACATGAACTCTTTGCCATGGTCTCTCTGGCCACGTCCACGGTTGCATTGGTGCCAGGGGTATGGATTGCTTTATGGCCTGACAACATTCACATGCCCTTACACATGCTTCAATGTCTCTATCTATATTAGGCCACCACACATGACTTCTCGCTAGGCTTTTCATTCTGGACATTCCTGGATGGTTCTGATGTAACTCCGAAAGGACCTTTGCCTGTAACTTACGAGGTATTACGACTCGCATTCCCCACAGCAAAGTGTGATTCTCAATGGTTAGATCGGTTTTCTTTGCTTCATACGGTTGTAGTTCAGCCGTCACCATTTCTGGCCAGCCGTTTTGAAGGTATCTCATCACCTTGCTCAACTCCTTGTCTTGTCGGCTTTCATTTCGTAACTGTCCCGCAGTTACCGGAAGCGTTTCTATTTGCACCATGTTGAATATGCTAGCTTCTGTTTCCTCTTCTTCGTGTCTTTCCCCCTTCAACGGCCATCTGGACAACCCATCAACGTTTCCGTGTTCTTCCGTTGCTCTAAACTTTACGTCGTACTGATAAGCTGATAGTACTAACGCCCATCTTTGCAGTCTGAACGCCGCCACCACAGGTAATCCGGTCTTCGGACCGAAAATAGTCGTCAATGGTTTGTGATCCGTTAACAGAAGAAATTTTCGTCCATACAAATACACGTGAAATCTTTTTACCCCGAAGATGATGGCTAGGGCTTCTTTTTCTATTTGTGCATAATTTCGTTCAGCATCTGACAACGTCCGCGACACGTACGCTATTGGCCTTTCCGTTCCCTCCTCACTCACCTGCGTCAACACCGCCCCTACACCGTAACTCGATGCATCTGTAGCTAGTATCAAAGATAACTTGGGGTTGTAATGCGCTAGCACTTTAGAAGATGTCAACATGCCCTTGACTGCTAAAAAGGCTTGACTGCATTCTTCCGTCCACTGCCATCGACTATTCTTCTTCAACAATGTGTACAACGGGGAAATAGTTGTCGACAGGTTTGGCAGAAACTTCGCATAATAGTTCACCATACCTAAAAATGACTTTAATTCTGCCACGTTTTTAGGTGGTGGAACTTTTACCATTGCTTCTATCTTGCTTTCTAGTGGATGCAAACCTTCTGCGTCTATACGATGCCCCAAAAAATCAACCGAGTTGGCCATGAAAACACATTTGCTCTTTCTCACCGTGATGCCATGAGTCTTCAATCGTCCCAGCACTAGTTCCAGATTCCAGACGCTTCTGACAGTAACCTCCTCTGGATACTTTCATTTTTCAGTCCGCACACGAAACGGTCTCTCAACGCCTCTGTCAAAAATGCTCCAAACGTACACGTACCCGCTAAGCGTTTAATCTCTGCGACATACTCCAAAACCGACTCCTCATTACCTTGGTTACGCCAGTTAAAATGGAACCGTTCAACAACGACCAGGCGCTTCGGTTCGAAGTGTTCCCGAAGTGCTGTCGCCAACTGGTCATACGTCTTTTCACCGGGTACTTCCGGATGCAGCAAACTCCTGAGCAAGGAATAAGTCCGGCTGCCAATTACGCTGAGTAGTACTGCAACTCGTCTCCCTGTTGGTATCTCCGGCTGCCAATTACGCTGAGTAGTACTGCAACTCATCTCCCTGATGGTATCTCGTTCGCAATGAAATACTGTCCAACTCTTTCTAAATATACTGTGATAGACTCCAGCTCCGACTGGAACTCCGATATTTGGCCTACGGCTACTGCAGCCATCCCACCCTCATCGCCAATGTGATATACCCACGTAGGCTATCGCGGAGTCTGACATTTGAGTATATCAACTGATTATTACACGATATCATCTCGTTAAGTACTCTGTATTACGCATGCGCGAACGTCCATATAATAATATGACAAATTTTACAGAGCCTTGACCTTTATACGTTTCGCTGCAATGCAAACATTACTGACCTTCCAGATTTCATACACTTTTTTTCAAGAAATAACCTGCTCTGTCAAGTGCACATGACATAAAACTACAGTCTGAATTCATCCCCAGCGGGGACTTTCAGGACAGCTGACATTTTAACATCACACTGTACTGAAATTATATATACTATTTGGGATCGTTTCCGCAAAAAAGGACCTAGAGCATGCTTTATTAAATCTCTAGTACAAGCAGTAGAAATATGACGCTTGCGTTGAAATGTATGGCTAATAAAACAATCAGTGACTTACTACTCCATGACAGAAACTCCAATTCTCAGTGCATAAAGAATCACTGTGTAGAGGACATTTCAGACTTGGTGAATATTAAAAAAATTTAACTCTCGAAATAACAAGCTCTAGGTCCATTACTCGGAAACGATCACATTTGCATATCTAAAGTTGTTATGAACTTGTAAGTACTTACCATTTTCAACAGCCTTTTGAGGTGAACTTGCCACTACAGATGATTCATTAGCTGTGAAATTTTATAAATGCCAAGTCACATGTAACCATAAAAATTGACAGCCATAAACAAAAATAAAGCATAGGATCAAAATTACGGTTAATTATAAACACGTTGAATATATGCACACAGCACAAAACAGCAGGCGACCAACGGCCAATTTCAGATCATTTCTTTTAAACAACCTAGCAATTTAGTAAGCAATTGGCCATTTGGCCAACTGGATTTTTACATGTACATGTGCGGTTACTATGATCTTATCTCAATAGAGATAAGATCACTGATCACCTTGGAGACTAGCTCAATGTTTGTAAATTTCAACCTGGACCAGTTATCCGCTTCATTAGTTAACGCTTAATCCTGTGCGTACGAAATAAGCTGATGTGCGCGAGCGATGGCTACTGATGTTGAATCTACACAGAGAACTTTTAGGTAATGTTTGAACGTACCATAAGTGGCACCGTGACTTTGATAGTGAGCTCAAGACTGTTACGTGGATGGGCCTTGCAACGGAAACATCTGCTGGTGAACGTACGTGCCTCATCTGAAATGTACTATTGTGTTAAGTACAAAAATAGAATAATCGGACGACGGAATTACAGTGATCAATGGATCACCAAGGCCGATTTCACTACATACAAGCACAATTAGAGACCATGCAAAGAGTGACCAACATCAGCATGCGATGTTAATTCTATGCATAGAGAAGAGACCAGCACTTATGTTGAATCAAGTTCTGCTTCCGCGTCAATAATAGCAGCCCTAACGTCATTGTCGGACAATGATCGAGCAGTACCAAGTAAAAAGTTTGACAATGTCTTACTTCTTGCTCAGGTCTTTTCGTAAGTATTCATCTATTTGTGAGCTGGAAAAACGTCAGTGTGCAACTAGGATCATGCAGCATACAAGATGAAGAAGGCTGCAAAGTCCTTCAGCCACTACATTACCCAGTGTCAAGACATCAGCTAGTTGAAACTCATAAATCTGCTAAATTTTTTCACTGTTGCTTGATGGCTCAACAGATGCTGGAAACATGGATAACGAGTTATTCCTTGTGCTGCTATTTGAAAAAGAGGGAGTGAATGAGAAAGTGGTAAATCACAGCACCAGTTACTCAAAGTATGTGTGCCATCATCAGAAACTGCCGAAAGTCTCTTCCATGCATTTACAGAAGCATTGAAGGTGATTGGTATTTCATCAATTAGTAAGGAGGACTGCATAAAGATGATTGGTATTCCAACAGATGGAGCATCAAGTAATATTGCAAAGCGCAGGACTAATAGCCGAAAGGTCACCAGCTTGAAGAGATAATTGTACAGGTTAGAGGATGCATTTTAGATGATAGCACTGCATGTAAAGGTGAGAAACCTATCAGAGCTAGTGGTTCACTGTGGATTTCTCACTAGTTGGGGGCAATGAAACATATTCTCTCTCAATATGGCGCCGTATACAAACCATATTGCCTCACTTTCTCAAAATACTACACTGAATCGACAGACAGAGCAAAGATTGTGGGCTATTATAATAATAAGTGGACTAATGCAAGTACCTGTTGGGGCGTGCTCTCTACATTGACCTTTGTGCAATACTGTCTAAGGTGATTCAGAATGATCACCTTGACATTCTCGAGGCTCTTAGTATTGTACTCATGCAGCTCAAAGAAACAGGTATCCTGTGCCAATGGTAACATTGGGGAAATGTGAAAACAAAAATGGAAAGGTTTTATGCTGATAGCATGAATTATGCCATTTTCTTGATTAATGTTAAAACTGGTTTGTCAAACACCTACCACATCAATATAGCATATAGCATGTAGGGCTTTGAAATTGTAAAGCTGCTCAAGTTGAAGTAACATTAAATCATATTCATGTTGTTCATCATATCTGCTAAGAGTTTACCACACTAACAGTTTCTATAGAGATGCATATTAAAAAACCTCGATATAATCAAATTGCTTTCGCTCTCCCTGAGTTGGGCTGCAGAACACAAATTGAGTGTAGAAAAAGTGTAGCACATTCAAATTTGTCAAGGCACATTAAATGAACTGGTGATGGTTTCATGTTATTTGAATGGGACATGCAAATCATGTTAGTCTGGGTTCATCTAGTAACATGAATCCATCGACATAGCCATACAACAAAGCAGAACGATGTGTTTTAAGTACACTGATAGCTGGCACACATATAACACAAGTAAGTACTTCATTATATTGTTACCAAATAGCACAAGTAGATCTATGCATGTCTCAATCACATGGCAAATCCGTATTGATACATAGCAATTTGCACACATTGCTAAATCCAAGTCACACTTAACCAATACTCACCAAGAATTCTGGGTGGAACAGCATAAGAGTACACTGGAGAGAAAAGTGATTCTCTACCGAGAAAAACATTGTGATAAACAAAAATAGATTTCAAGAAATCATCCCAATGTAAGAATACATGTGTGCAACGAATGTCACCCATTATACAGGAATACCACACCAAATAATGCCATTTCTCTGCGCATACAAGACTCAGAGTACTTAAGGGGCAATTTAAAACAATTCATGATACTGATGCCCAATTTGCAAACATACTTGACAAGCGCCACACTGCATCATAATAACAAATTTCCTCGTACAGAAATAGCAAAGAGCAGTTGCAATGGACGAGCACATGCAGCTACTAGATATTAAAAATCTATTGTGACTGTATACAATTCATTGTACAGACAACTAATTGAAATGTGGGAGCATAAACAGGGTTCGACGTAAGGGTTGCCATTCTAATGAAATTCATATTTGATGACGATTGTCGGTAAATTTGTAAATTACAAAAACGTCATAATACATCACCGTAAAAGGGGCGGACATAGTGAATTCGGTTGAAATACGTTAATTACATGAACCACGGTGTAACATACAGCTGGTTTAAAAGGGAGCCCGTATCTACATATGCATGAAGAGGGCTCCATTGTAGAAGTAAACAATGGGCTTATCGTATGGTCTTACGCGCAGCGCTCTGGGTGATTAGTACATGTATAAACACATTCCCGTTATTTTGCGCTCTGCAATGGATCCGGATGAGCCTGCTACTACAAGCACGTGTAAACCTGCTTGCCAGTTCAAAGACCGATGGCTGACTGCCTTTCCGTGGTTGCTGTTTGAGGAAGGCAAGATGTTTTGTACGCGCATCCCAGGAAGGAACATCAGGCCAATTCGTTGATGGCAGCACTAGCTTTCGTAGGTATTCACTTTCTCATCATGCTGAAAGGTACATAAGTACAGGCTTATACACAATTGAGTCCATTTATTAAACCAATGTTATCTACCTGAAAACAATAACATCCAGCATAAGTCCTGCATGCACACACTGAGTGGTCATACTTCAAATGCTGAGCATGCAGTGATGCAGCGATTGGCTTTGCTGTTTCGAAATGCCCATGCCATTGCCAAGGCTGGTAGACCATTCAGTGACATGGAGTGGATGTGTGCTCTGGACGAGAAGAAGGGTCTTGATGTGGGAGCATCATACAGGACTGACAAGAAGTGCTGTGAATTCATCCACTGCATTGCAGAAGAGCAGAGGTTGGGTTTGCAGGCACAAATACAGTCCAACAACTTCTTCTCTGTCATGATGGATGGCATTACAGATTCGTCTGTCAGTGATGCTGAAATTATTTATATAAGGTACACAGGTACATTGCTCCTCATTTTTAATTACTTAACTGGCTTCATGCAATACATAGGCAGGGTGTAAAAGGAGTGGTTGCTGTCAACTTTCTTGCCTATGTTAATATTAGCCGAGGCACAGCTGACCACATATGCACTGCACTTGTCCAAGCCTTGGAGAGTAATCTCCAGATGACAAAGGAGACCATTTTTTCCAAGCTGGTTGGATTTGGCAGTGATGGAGCCTCTGTAATGACTGGATGCAAGAGTGGTGTCAGTACTCGGCTGAAGAGAGAACAACCACTGTTGTTCTCAATGCACTGCATGGCACATAGGCTGGAACTGGGGTTCAAGGCAGTTGTTGGAGAAAACAGCTTCATGACCACCTTCTCAGAGCTTCTATTTTCAATTTATAACTTCTACCATTCAAGTGCTCTGAACCGGGAGAACCTCAAGTCATCCTGTGCTGCAGCAGGTGTGAAGTTTCTAGCACCCAGCAGGGTTGGTGGTACAAGGTGGCTGCCTCACACCATGCTGGCACTAAAGAAGCTGTGGAGTATGTATCCAGCCCTAATGCAGCACTTCGAGCAGGTAAGGTGATTCTACAAACAAGCACAGGTATTAATAATCTCTTTTTTAGTTGTCCATTGCAACAGGAGCAGGAGTGTCTAGTGATAGCAAGGCCAAAGCAAAGGGCTTTTTTAAAAAGCTCTCTTGCAAAAAAACTGTTTTGCTTGGGGCATTTGTTACAGATGTTGTAGACACTCTCCACTCTGTATCGTTGGCCATGCAGTCTCCAAGCTATTCCCCTGGGCATATCATTGGGACACTGAAGTCAACTATGGCTAAGCTACAGGCCTAACAGAGAGGTGAATGACCCATACATAATACAAAGCTAATCCCCTATTGCATATATGTTCATGTAGTCCTGGCCACTATTTGACGTCAGCCCTTGAGCATGAGTTGTCATTTTTGGGGATCCCTTTATTGGGAAAGTACGACCTTGTTCAGCTAAAGGCTGACATGAAGTGCCTTGTGGACGGTCTCACAGCACAGCTGGAGAAGCAGCTAGGAGAGAATGGAACTGATGATGTCACAAGTGCTATGCATTTTCTGTCCCTACATTCTTGGCCCCACCAGGCGAATGAAGGTATATGAGGTAGTGTTGAAGTATGTTATTGACCAAGTTACTCATTAATTAGAATTTGGAAATCAAGATGTAGCACTTTTGCTAAGGCACTTTGGACCCATCCTTGAGAAGTGTGGTGTGGATGTCAGTGTTGATTTAACTGAGTGGAACTTGCTCAAGGACATAGTGTAGGTTCACCTTGTGTAAAGACTTAATGCATTAGTAGTACATGGTACACTGAATCCAGGTACGCTGAATCAAAACAAAGGTCCTACCAAAGAAGCCTGAGTGGGTGGATGTGTTCAGGACGGCCCAAGACAATTGTCCAAATGTGCTCCAGCTGGTGGATCTGCTTCTCTCCTTACCTGCCAGCAGTGCAGATTGTGAACGAGGGTTCAGTCTGACTAAAGTGATCAAGTCAGACTGGAGGAGCAGACTTAGGGACACCATGGTCACCGATTTGATGACTGTACAGCTGCACAGTCCTGAAATTGGTGACTTTGACCCTGCATCATCCATCCTTACATGGAAAGGGACCTGCAAACGCAGGCTATCGCTAAACATATCTGATTCCAACTCAGATGATGAAATGGAGTCAGAATGATAATAAATAAAGTCCAGTTTTTATCCTTATGGGTTTGTATGTGCTGTGGTTGATGACGCGTTGTTACAATAACATGTTATTTTAGCTACAAAAACATGCTATGATAGTCGTACCACGTCAATGAAGGGCATTTTATGGCAACCCTTACGTCGAACCCTGATAAAGTGCTTCTGTGATTTTGTAATCTATGGTACATCACTTAATTTAGAAAAGACTTGAACAATTTACTTTGGCACGGAACTCGTTTTTCACTCTAGTGTAGTTTCAATTTTCTCAAGGTCAATTGCCTTCTACTGTTACACACAGATCACAAAAACCCAACTGCGTCAAGTAATTAAACTACCATCAACTGAAGTACTAGTATCTCATATCAGACATAGTGTGTGGGCTTTGAAAGCTAGTCACGGTGATTTATCTTTAATCAAATGATGCCAGATGCGATTAATTTGTTAGCCATGGAGTTGCGGAACCTGTCTTTCGTCATTATCATTTGTGTTCTTTGCATGTACGTCTTTCAAATAGTCCTGAATGTCCCCGCTGGGGGACGAGTGTGCCCCCAGGCCATGGTGGACAGTAATTCAGATTGCAGGCATTCATGTGGAGTGTATTATCATGAAAAGCTCCCAATGCAGGTTAATACTTCACAGTTCCAGCTCTGGGCCCAGGAAACCATGGTGTAGCGTCTTACTGTTAACCATACACAGAGTGTTGACTTTTATCTGTTCTAATTGCGCATAGCACAACATGAAAACAGCTGACCTTCCAATTCAAAAAATGCAAAATTTTTTTGAATAGGCACACGTAAATGACTGCTGGTGTCATTCGGCAGTCCGTATAGCTGTACTGCAACAGCCTTCACACACAGGAACTCGATCTGTTAACAACTCCATGACTCATCCTCAGACCAAATTTATGTAAGCTTTCATTGCAGCAAAATACAAATTGCAGATGTTAAGAATCTAGCCCCTATTACTTCTGCCAAGGGTTTAAAGTGCTTGAAACACATGGCATCATTTGTAGAATGCAGCAATGAGCACCATCAATCTGAAGTTGCGTCCCCCATGGGCACACTCAGGACAATAGACATTAATACAACATTGCTACTTATCAAAGGACATAATCCTAGTGAGTACTTTCTTTAACTTTGTATGGCTTCTGTTTACCACCATAGCTATTGGAATTTTTCGTAACATGCCCTCTTAACCAAAGCGATTCAGTATACCTATGAACACCTATACTACTGCAAAACAAGAACAGGGTTTGTTAAAACGTATTTCAGGATTTTGTGATTTTCAATCTTCAAACCACACGCTCAATAGTGCTTGATGATTTTTTACATGTCTGTTATAACAAACACTATAGCCAAATGATCGGTTAGTCTTCTGTTCAGTTTAGACAAAATTGGTCATTGAGATCAAGCAAACTAGACAACGCAGTAACATTCAAGTGCCATAGAACTACCAATTCGAGCACCAAGCAGCGTGATGCATGTAATTCAATTTAGGCAGCTTTGTTTCAAACTGCTTCCCCCCACCATCAATTACCTTTTTAAGTGGAAGTAGTTAAGGAAATTAAGGTTACAATGCAGAAAGATCTAGCAACTTCAGCTGCTTCATAAATAGTGGGGGCAGATAATAATTAGTTATAACTGTTTCTACCTCAATGGACCAGTTACAGACAAGCAATGGAATGTTAATTGTGCCAAAGATTGAGATTGAACATGACATGGGACAGTTCACGCGAAAATTATAACTCGCATTTATATATAAAAATTAATGTTATATAAATGGGACAGTTCACGAGAAAATTGCACCACTCATATATTATAAAAATGTTATAAAAATGCATCACGTTTGCATCGCTATAACTTCCCAACAATTAACGCTATCGACATCCTATTTTCACCACTTCATACTACACCATTTCTCTACAGTATAATGCATTTTGGAGTCTTGGACTATATCCGTGCCGACGTTCCTACGTGCGATACCCCCTGGGGTTCAAAACTACCATATCTTCGTGTAGGAGTAATCAAATCGCTTCAAATTCGGTTTGTAGGTGACTAGGTCCTATATCTATCTATTTGTTCTGTTCGTTAATTTTTATGCAATCCGTTACGGAGATACAGTTGAACAAACTACGTGCACATTTTCGCGCTCGTTTCGCGCCAATGATTTGGGCAAATTGCGCTCCGCTCAATGTATGGGGAGGCGGGGAATATTACATTGGCGCGAATCAAGCGGGAAAACGTGCACGTAGTTTATTCAACTGTATCTCCGTAACAGATGGCATAAAAATTAACGAACAGAACAAATCGATAGGTATAGGACCTCTCTACCTACATACCGAATTTGAAGCGATTTGACCGCTCCTACACGAAGATATGGTAGTTTTGAACCCCAGAGGGTATCGCACGTAGGAACGTCGGCACGGATATAGTCCAAGACTCCAAAATGCATTTTACTGTAGAGAAATGGTGTAGTATGAAGTGGTGAAAATAGGATGTCGATAGCGTTAATCGTTGGGAAGTTATAGCGATGCAGACGTGATGCATTTTTATAACATTTTTATAATATAATTATGAGTGATGCA
>JABACO010000680.1:0-24325 GCA_013339895.1 Ephydatia muelleri | reverse complement strand
TTGAAGAAGGAAATCTTCAGCAATAGGACCCAGTGCATTTTATCTTAGATTCTAGAAGCCTGAAATGTTCTCTACACAGCTATCCCCCTCCTCTTTCACCCCGCCCCCTGCCCCTCTCTACATCTGCCACATCATCATCAGTGGACAACACCATATTTCCAAACACCTCCTCCCCTGGACACCATTCACAGAGGTATACAAGTTTTTTATGGAATAGCCCACTCGTACATCAGAAAGACTTACTAGCGATGTAAAAAAATATCCACCATACATGACTATTGTTTCCACAGCTAACATGGTACCGTCCACGTGACGTAACACAACATACTTTACGATATGTCTAAACGTACACACCTTGAGAGCAGGACGGTTGCAGCACCTCCCAATACATCCATCTCTAATGATGACCACTAACGCAGTTTCGCTACATACTCTCTGGTCTAGTTATGATCGACATTGATCGTCGGGAAAGAAAAAATACTTTTCACCATGTTTGTAGTTTACATCACTCCGCGCACGTGATACGTGACTTCGCCTACGCATGCGCAAATGTACCGATGGGCAAATTTAATAGAACGGAAGCATTGGCTTTGGCACTTTTACTTGATAATGGAAAGTACTCGAAACCGGGCCAAACAGCTGTTACAAACAGCGTTGGACATCGTGTCGAATGTAGCGGTCAACGACGCAAACCTGATCAATGCATGTAGTTCTCCTTCCAATGCTGTTACTGCTGGACGTGGCTACCAGGCAGAGGAAGGCAGAGGAATCCGCCCTGTCAGACGTTTTGTGGAGCCTAATGCTAGAGAAGATAGCTCTGTGCAAAGTTGGTCCCCATCCCTCGAAGCTCCTGCACGCGGCGGAGCTTCAAATCCACTTGGCCGCCGTCAAATGCAAGCGGCGGGCAACGATGATAATGCTGCTTCAAAAGAACAAAAAAAGTTATTCGGATTTTACAGCAAAACAGGAAATAAACGAAAACGTAGTTGCGCGGGTCCTCGCAACTCCATGACGCTGGAAAAAATAAAATACTGGAGTCATGATTGTATCTGCTTGTCGCGCCGCAATCACGATTGGGTTCCTTCACCCCAAGAAAAAATGGACCTAGCATTGTTGGGACTGGGGCTAAAGAGACTCTCGTTTAATATTAATGCTGGTCCGCAGGAGATCAGCGCTGTTGTTTATGATTCATTTCCGCAGTTGTCCGGGTGCGGATACGAGATGCTGAGGACCGGTACTACGCGAAGAAAGCTTGTTGTTATTAGAACACCTCCAGAAGGGATGACTGTGCCGTACTTAAGAGACCTCGTTCAGCAGTCGAAACTGTTTTTACGACCGACCTCTGAAGATATTCAGGTAAAACAAAAGTTTATTTCCCCCCTTATTATATAATGACGACAAATGTGCTTGTTTAAACTTTATATATACGCAGGGACTCGTTTCTTCTGCTGGCGATTCAGACGATGAGTTATGCATATCGTCCGATTCGGAAACGAATGTCAACATAACTATTGGTGCTGACAATTCGCCGCAACAAGGATCTACGAAACAATCAGAACCCTGTATACAATCGAACCACACTGAACCTGTTACTTCTTTTGCCATCAACACACCAGCAAAACCTACACCAGCGGTAGACGAACCACAAAGGTACTCCTGCTTCCCATTCCTGCAATGCGTTTATTAGTTCGATCTATTTATATGAATTATAATTTAGCCACAGTGCGCATTTCAGGGCGTTTATAGCAGATGAGTCAGACGAGGAGTTTGAAAAAGCCATACAAGAGGCCATCCAGAATAGTCTGGCTGCTGCTGAGACGGACAACGCCACAGCAAATTTGTAACCAGTACCAATTTGATGTAATTATGTTTTACTAATCGCTTATATCGTTATTTCATGCAGCCAACCTGAGCTACAGTCTCCAAGGATTATGTTTGAGGACGCCTTCAGAGCATTCACTAAGAAAGTTCTAAAATCGGATGTACAAAGGCTAGTCGTTCGCCGATCTAACATTTGGGAAGACTCGTTAAAGCAATTTATGAGAGGATTGTCCTGTGACAAAACTCTCAAGATCACTTTTATAGGGGAATCAGCAATAGATGCTGGAGGACCACGTAGAGAGTTCTTTACTCTCTTGATGCGTGCCATTGCTACAAACAACATGTTTTTGAAGGGGACTTGGCTAAACGGTTACCAAGGGTAAACTTAACTGCTTTGGTCGACAGGGTTTTCTATCACATTGGTAGAATGATTGCTGGTTGCATAACTCAAATTGGATCACCCCCAGCATTTCTAGCCAGGTCTGTTGTTGATTACATGCTTCAAGGCCTTGACGGAGTGAAGACACATATTGAAGAAGTGACGAATGGCTCAGTTAGAAAAGTGCTTCAGCAGGTACAGAATACATGTACCAGATAACATTCATGAAATCTCCCTCTCTCTAGCTTGAAAGTACAGATGATTTGCAAGGTCTACGTGACATTTTAGAAAGCCCAGAAATGTCAAACCGTTTTGATAACGGAATATGCAAGCCATCTTCATCCTATACTCTAAATGATAAGGTGAACTTGGCTAGATTATTCTGCTTACAGAATACAATAATCTGTCGTAAAGCTCAAATTGACCAGCTCATAGAAGGCCTAAATGAATATGGTCTGTTAGATGTCCTGAGAGAATATCCTGAAGAGGGGTGCAAACTTTTAGTAGACCATGAAGACTTCAGGCTTACTGCAGACAAACTAATTGACTTGTTTCAAGTTCAGTTTTCCCCTTCTGGTTCAAACCGAAAAGCAAAAGAAGAGCATGTCAACATCATGTGGTATGACTACCTTCTGGATGTTGAAGGTAAAGGATTGTTAAATATGTTTGTGATTTAATAGCAACTGTAGGAACAATTCCTTTCAGCTGGAAAGGTGCTGGCATTACCAAGCAATGTGACAGTAACCCTTCAACACATTCTGCAGTTTGTAACTGGATCAGAAATCATACCATTTTTGGGGTTTGACTCTCCATTAATGATTGAGTTCTGCCATGACCCAAGCATTACTCTACCAACAGCCAACACGTGTTCTCTTACACTTACTCTCCCTACAGCATGTACTGAGGACACATTTTTCAGCAAGATGACATATGGCATAGCAAACTGTGTTGGATTTGGTAATGTGTAAATGCAACGCGGTTTGACAGTTTGGGGTGATATTTTGTCGTGTGTGTATGTGTATCTTTTTCCAGCTTGTGTGTGTTTTATGTGTCGGCATTGATCATGCACTTCAAAATCGTTTTTATTGTAGTTCTATACAATTATTTCAGCAGGCGTGCGGGGATCGGATATAAGTATAAGGTACTACCGTGTAACACATTTCAGCGCGTGTGTTCGTGTACCTCGTCCCTGGCTTTTTGGGGGGTGGGGTATGCTTTGCCAGGCGCTAAGGCCTAAGCCATTAACCGCTTTTGTCCTTGCAACTTCAACTTCTAAAACAGAGGTTTTAGTTCGTGTTGATCGGGCTTGTAGTCTTGCATGTGAAGTCATGCATGAAAGCTAGGCTTTGCGATGATTAGTGCATGAAAGAGCTTTCATAGCTTGCACCCTCTCTCGATATTGCTATTGAAGGGAAGAATGACCAAAACTGCTCTTATCGTCGCACTAACCGTCAAAAAGCAGTAGGAAAGAACTACACAACGTATATATGCAGCTTATAGCATACACTATCACATGCACAACTGGAACAGGTTAATTAGGAATGATCCGCCTGGCGCGTAGATATAGATGGGGCGGCTCATGGTATTTCTATGCACCTGAAAGTATGTTTCCTAACATTCACCATGTGTTGAGAGTAATATGTACCGTACCAGTGACATCGTGTGAGTGCGAAAGGAGCATCTGATTCAGTGTTCTTCGACGATTAAAGACTTATTTGCGTTCATCAATGGGTCAGGAACGGTTTTCTGGACTGGCCTTAATGCACATTCATTACAGCATGGAATTCAATTTAGAAGAGATCGTTAACATCTTTGCAAGGCAGAACCCGCGACGAATAGTTTTCGATCTTAAGTAATTCTAATCTTAAGTAAAAGGTAACAGCTTGTGCACGTGAATCCAAACTTCAATACCTCTATATTTTATATTACATCGCAATTATGTTATGTTTTGTGACTTAAAAAGTGCGAAAGTTGCAAAGCGGCTGGGGCACCGCCCCAGACCCCGATGGGGGAGCTTACAGCGCTCCCCCATACCGCCTTGCTGAATGTGTGGGGATCCCTTGTGGAACCCCCCCCCCCCTCCCAAATCCTGCATACGCCACTGATTATAAATAGAACCTTCAGCTTACACCACAACGACAACTTGTCCATCGGAAGGAGGCAACAGTGCTGCTGCTAATAGAAGTGAGAAATTTTGTGTCATTGTCAGGTATATTACTAACGCGGGCTGGAATCAACTATTAAAGACGATGGCGGATTTCCAGTTTTGAATAAAGACACGCTCACCGTGACTCCACTGAGTAAATAAAGCCCAAGCTTTGAACGGAACATTTCTTGTTGTGTATTGTGGACATTATATACTTGTGTGCGCCCTCTGTCTAGTACCTCCTCCCCTAACATGTTTGTACACTGTGCAAGTGCGATGGAAATCATTATTATTATTATTATTATTATTATTTTAATGTCTATATTCTGGGTTAACTGATTAAGTTTAGTTGTCATTTTGCGTGTGTTGTACATGTCCAATAATAATGATAATAATAATAATAATAAGACCCTTTGGGACCTTTGTTGTTCTCTCTTGTTCTGTAGAAACTGGCAGCTAGTATTGACGCTGATGATGAGTGCATTGACCTCCTGTTTCATGCTTGGTACCTGGATGATGGGGTCCTAGCAGGTAATCGACTAGCAGTATCGAGAGCCTTCTTTCTCATCCAGGAATTGGGCCCAGCTCTTGGTTTCCAAATTAACCTGGGGAAGTGTGAATTGTTTGCCTGTAGAGGCAACACTTTGTTTCCTAGGGTAGTTGTAGAGCTGTGCACACAGGCCAAACCTCTACTCCAGTGTCTACAAGAGATGGCAGGAATTGACTTGCAAATGGCTGTCACACTTCTTCGGGTAGCAGGAAGTTATTGCCGGATGGTTCATTTGGCTCGTGCCACCCCACCCAATTTGGCCTCTGATGTTCTTGAACAGTTTGACAAGGCAGTGAGAGAGTGTTTTCAACTAGTCTTGCAGTTGATGTTTTTGATGAGGCATGGCAATCAGGCACAACCTGGACTTAGGCATGGAGGCCTTGGTCTTCGCTCTCTCTCACTTCATGCTCCTGCCGCTTTCATTGCGTCTTTGATTTCTTCTTGGCCATGGATGTTTGGACAACACTTGTCTTCAGCAGGCAGTCACATTGTACAATGCCAAAGTCTCTCCACCAGATGCACTCACTGTTGAATCAGTACTAGCTTCTCCACCAACACAAAAGGCTCTGTCCTCCAAAATTGACATAATTTTTCCATGGTTTGTTAGAAAATGCTTCTCCTGCCAACAAGGCTGCCTCTTATCTGAATCAGCCTCCCATGCTGCTGCCTGGCTACAGTGGTTCCTTCTTTAACTTGGTTTACACTTGGAACCCAATTAGTACCAGGTGGCTGTCTGGTGGTGGCTGGGATTGGACACATCGGGAACTGCAATGTGCCCTTTCTGCCAGGTGTTGGTCTGGACCCTTTGGGTCATCATTGTGTCACTTGCCGACATGGAGGAGATGTAGTGTGGCGACACAACCTCCTGCGTGAAGCCATAGCTAGTTTGTGCCGCACTGCCCATCTCAGTATAGCAGCGGAGAAAGGTGGTGGGGTCATGACCATACTCGTCCAGCTGATGTATTGATTGCTGGGTGGGATAGAGGCAAACATGCAGCTTTGGATATCACCGTGGTTTCCCCTTTGCCCTGCCATCCTACCTGAAGCTAGTCATCACTCTGGAGCTGCAGCTAATGGTGCTGAGCTAAGAAAGCTTAATGCTAACAGCACCAAGTGCACGGGAACTGGGCTGGACATGTATCCCCATGGCTGTTGAAACATTTGGTCATTGGGGTAGGGAGGGTCACAGTGTTTTGTCTAGGTTGGCATCCCACCTGTCGATTAGCCTCTCCCAGCCCAGAGCTGCAGTGGTTGCCGACATTTATGGACGTCTCAACATCATCTTGGTGAGGTCAGTGTCCAGAGCCATCCTCTCCAGACTACCACAGTCAGGCTGAATTTATTTAACTGATTGTAACTTTGTTTAGATTATTAACACATTTATTACTCGTATTTGGTTCGTATGTCATGTATACTTGACAATTAAAATAAAATAATAATAATATAATAGCATGCCACCTCAACACTGTATGGTAGGCTCAGCTTGGTTCTAGTCAGAGCAAATGCAAGGGCACTGCTATCCCGAGCATATGGCATCGGCTCTGACATCCCAGCTTAACTATAGGTCGACACTCAGCTGTTCAGAATAGTCGTTGTGTATTTTGTGTGTGCTCATTTACGTAGTAGTAATACGTGCATTACCTGCTGTGGTGCTGTGTACAATTTATGTTTAGTATTATTGCTGTATATGTATTTCTGTGTTTTTATATTTTAACAACTCTTCTAGAAAGGATGGCCCTTGCTACTGACCTCACTAGAGAGAGATTGAGCTGACCATAGATCTCCGAAATGATCATATACTTTGGGCAGCACTGGCTGATTGAAAGGAGAGATACCAGTTGCGAGAAGGTGTTTGAGCCTCTTTACCCCAATTGCCGTACGTTTCAACAGCAAGGGGAATATAGTGCCACCCCAACTCCTGACGCTTTGAGTCATTGGAAGAATGCTTCTGACACTCTGCGGTGGAAGCTGCAACTCCTGCTGATTTACAAGCATCACCAAAGTGGCAAGAATAAGGAGAAAGGTAACTGTTAAATCATAGGCCGCAGGTTTTGCCCTCTCCCACCCATCAACAAGAACATCTGCTGGATGGGAGTTGCTGTTGACTTCTAAAAGGCCTTAGCCAGCCTCAACACAAACAGAAAGTGAGCACAATGACAGAACTCCGTAAAAATGTTTCACAGGTGATTGTGTCTGATGACCATGTCTGCATGACACTGTGTGATGTCCAAGAGGATCCAAAGTGATGTCTGGGCAGAATGGGCACACTGATCCTACTGAAGAGTTCATACCCAGCCACCACTTGACTGCAGCTTGGAACTCAGCTGGGTCAAGGTGCAAGCCAAAACCTACAGATTGGATACCAAAAGCTTGAGATTATTATTATTATTATATAAGTATAGAAACATGATGATACAAAAAACATAAACACAATACTATGATTAGCTTTCATGGGTGTTGGGCTGAGCAGGTGCTAGTTGGTTTCCCCTAATATGCACCACCTGGGTTTCTTTCATTGGTTATCAGGTATACAATTTCTGGCCATCTCGTTCTGATGTAAAAATGTATAGTGCTTACATCGTTACATAATTGTGGGAATTGTGGGTTGAGCTATGAGACTATAAAGCTGTACACCAGACCACACAAAATGTGGTGAAGAGTCATTGGAGTTGGTATAGCATGCATGGTAGGGGATTAATATCCGCTAAAGCTAATCAAGCTGTAAAATAGAGGTGCATGTATCAAATTCTATTTATGCTTGATGCTAACGGGCCAATGCAACAGCCATACTGAGCAGAACCCTGTGGTTCTTGCAGTAGTGTGGTCTGGTAATAGAAGTGAGTAATGGTCTGGGAAGGGAGAGGAGGGACATTTTTGAACGAACAATTTCTTTGTATAGTGTAGAAGACTGTGGCGGAAGGAGGCTCTTCCAAGGTAAAGTCAATGGTGCTTTAAAGCTCTTTGAGAGGCTGAACCACCATCCGAGTGTCTTTGCCATTCTTTTTCATTGTATCCATCAATGTGAGGTAGCAGGATTACCTGTTGTATTATGATGCAAATTGTGTACTTGAATAAATAAAAGAATAACACTATTGCATTTGTTCTGCATCAGCTGGTTTCATCTAAATTTGAGATGAGTATTGCGTTTCCAAACTATAGCATGATGTCCATATTTGTCTGATGCAAACATACATTTAGAATCCAAACAACATAGTTTGACCCTCACCAGAGCTAATGTGCTGCAACTGTATTTATTAAAATAAATTGTATATGTCGAAGGGTACAAATTGGAGTAAAGGTAGAGGTTGGGAATAACATGCCTCCTGATCACAGCAGGTGTGGTTATCTGGTATTTGGACAGGACAGCAGCTCTTGATGTACCTGTGACATCAACACTTTTAATCCACTGATAGTTGTTGAAGCAGCGAGATAGTTGCAGGTGGTGCTGATGCTTTAGCCACTGAGATTAGAAAGCACAAGGCCAATGATCAACAGCTCTTGAAACTTGGTTTGGAGTGTGTCCTCATGGTTGTAGAATCTTATGGAGCTTGGGGGCTGAGGCTTCAGCACTGCTCACAGCTTGCCATTACCATTGGCTAACCAAAGTCTGTGGTCCTCCACAGAGTTTATGGTCATCTCAACTTGCTGCTAATGGGTGGAAGAAATAGCCATACTGAGCAGAAGAACCCTGTGGTCCTTGTAGTATTGTGTATAATTATGCTGGAGTGTTTATTAAACATCTATTGCATTCTATTGACTTGTCCAATGGATCTGTATCTTCTAATGTCGCGCATTATTACCACAGTTCACAACTTCTATCTTGCAAATTGGATGACAGTTTACAGAGTTATTTGCTATAGTTTCATTTCTGGATATGGCTCGCCATTTTCGATTTCCACACCTCATGCACTCATCAGCTTTGCCTATCTGTCACACCTACCCCAAGGCTTAAGCTTTATCTTGATCAAGTTGCCATTAGGTGGCGGTTAGGGTTTCCCGTGAGTGAAGATCAGCTCTGTCCTCAATGCATGTCCCATTCTTTGAATCATTTTAGCTACTATGCTTTGTTATGTAAAAATGTCCCTGACGTGGTTTCTCACCACAACAGGCAAAAAGAGAAAGCACCACAGTAATGATGCAAAATGTCAAGAGTTAGGTTGGGTTTGCATTCCTTTGGTGGTAGAATCTTTTGAATGTTGGATGTTGCGCCCTGGGCAATGAGAATGTGCGTCCTGGGCAATGAGAATGGGATTTGAACCCATGCAGGGCCTGTTGCTTTATCACACTCCGCCACCACATTATTACAGGGTGTGGCACCATAGGTGTGGCGAGGGATCCGGTCTCTAGGCTTGCTGGAAGACTGGCCACTAGACTGAGGCCGCCCAAGTCCATCACTATAAATAAGATCTATGTTAGGTTGAATTTGACCCCATTCTGTATAGACTATGTGTTTAGCTTTGTTGTGTGTGTTTATGTAATTTTGTGTATGTGTATTGTATTTATCTTTGAATAAAAAATAATAATTTATTTTAATTGTGACTATAAAACAATATCTGAAGATATGGGTCAGTTTCCGAGAAAATGAGCCTTCGCTATATATATAAAAGTTATAAAAATCATTCACGTTTGAATCGCTATAACGTCCGAACGGTAGACGCCATTGACTTCCTATTTTCAACACTTCATAATACACCATTTCTCTACGGTAAAATACTTTTTGGGGTCTTGAACTTGCTCCGTGCCCGTATTGCAACGTCCGATACCCCACAGGGTATGAACCCGTCATAACTTTCGGCAGGAGTAATCAAATCGCTTCAAATTCGGTTTGTAGGTAGAGGGGTCCTATAGCTATTGATTTGTACTGTTCGTTAATTTTCACTCTATCCGTTGCGGAGATACAGGTGTGCAAAGTTAATGCACATTTCCTGCGCTCCATTTGCCCAGTTCCATTCTCCCATTCCGCATGAATATTAATCACTTCCTTGTTCCGCCCAGTCTCCGCCTTAAACTAAGCTATATAGCCATTCGCAACTCAGTGTCTGTTTGTTTTTGTTGTTTTGTTTTATTTTCTGAGGCTATACGGGTCAAAGAAGATGAGTTATCACTTCGTGTGACGATCGTACCGAATTAACGGATCCAAGTGAATGGTTGTCAGCTAGCGCCTGATGGTTGTCGCCGCCTCCCACGTCGCGGACGCGCGTAAGGATGTCTTTTCCTAGTCACTCGCATCATCGTTCGGTACCTAGTAGTGTATTATAAAGCTTTCCCACATTCGCTTGCTTAACTTCATGTCACGCCCACTCGGCTACACTGCAAGGATGCTATAGCTTAGCTCACATAGCACGTGACCATGCACTACGCACTTGCATTGTTACACCCACCTACTGTATCTTTGCACACACAAACACGTCCACGCCACACACACACACACACGCACACACACACACATGGGCCTGTACAACTTGCAGGGTTCTTATTTCTCACACTGTTTTCGCAAATCGTACATGTCCATGAATGCACACACACACACACACACACACACACACACACACACCACACACACCACACACACACACACTCACACAGACTGGGCTTGTAACGCTTGCAGTGACTTTGGGTTCTTATTTCTCACACTGTCTTTACAAAGCGTACATGTGCATGAATGTACACACATGTGCACACACATGTACATTGCACGTAAGGTCTATTCTAAACTTGTTCTCTGCACCTGCACATGCATTATATTCCATTTAACTGCTTTATGCATGTATTTGATTTCTATACCCTGTCCCTTTGCTCCTTGCGTGTGGAGCTCCCTTATGGCTGGTTCTCTGTACATAGACACTCACATCACCGTTCTCGGAGATGTGAAATAAAACTGTCTTATTGGGCACAACCCTTACTAAACTACTTTTTGTTCGCTATGCTCAGCTTTGTTCCACTTGCATGACTTTTCTCAAAGTTTTTAGCTCACACAGAGTACATGTACATGCCCTTACGGACACACACACACACACACACACACTGTAAAATATATCACTCACTAATGATGATGGCACACACACACACACACACCCTCTCTCTCTCTCTCTCTGTGTGAGTGTGTGTGTGTGTGTGCACAGGTGTACATTCATGCACATGTACGATTTGTGAAAACAGTGTGACCCAAAGTCTCAGCAAGTGGTACAAGCCCAGTCTGTGTGTGTGTGTGTGTGCACATGCATGTGTGTGTGCACATGTGTGTACATTCATGCACATGTACGCTTTGTAAAGACAGTGTGAGAAATAATAACCCAAAGTCACTGCAAGTGGTACAAGCCCAGTCTGTGTGTGTGTGTGTGTGTGTGTGTGGTGTGTGTGTGTGTGTGTGTGTGTGCATGTATGTGTGTGTCATGTGTGCGTGCACAGGCGTGTACATTCATGCACATGTACACTTTGTGTGAGAAATAAGAACCAATGTCACTGCAAGTGGTACAAGCCCTCTCTGTGTGAGTGTGTGTGTGTGTGTGTGTGTGTGTGTGTGTGTGTGTGTGTGTGTGTGTGCATTCATGGACATGTACGATTTGCGAAAACAGTGAGGTATAAGAACCCTGCAAGTTGTACAGGCCCATGTGTGCGTGTGTGTGTGTGTGTGTGTGGCGTGGACGTGTTTGTGTGTGCAAAGATACAGTAGGTGGGTGTAACAATGCAAGTGCGTAGTGCATGGTCACGTGCTATGTGAGCTAAGCTATAGCATCCTTGCAGTGTAGCCGAGTGGGCGTGACAGGAATGAAGTTAAGCAAGCGAATGTGGGAAAGCTTTTAATACACTACTAGGTACCGAACGATGATGCGAGTGACTAGGAAAAGAACATCCTTACGCGCGTCCGCGACGTGGGAGGCGGCGACAACCATCAGGCGCTAGCTGACAACCATTCACTTGGATCCGTTAATTCGGTACGATCGTCACACGAAGTGATAACTCATCTTCTTTGACCCGTATAGCCTCAGAAAATAAAACAAAACAACAAAAAACAAACAGACACTGAGTTGCGAATGGCTATATAGCTTAGTTTAAGGCGGAGACTGGGCGGAACAAGGAAGTGATTAATATTCATGCGGAATGGGAGAATGGAACTGGGCAAATGGAGCGCAGGAAATGTGCATTAACTTTGCACACCTGTATCTCCGCAACGGATAGAGTGAAAATTAACGAACAGTACAAATCAATAGCTATAGGACCCCTCTACCTACAAACCGAATTTGAAGCGATTTGATTACTCCTGCCGAAAGTTATGACGGGTTCATACCCTGTGGGGTATCGGACGTTGCAATACGGGCACGGAGCAAGTTCAAGACCCCAAAAAGTATTTTACCGTAGAGAAATGGTGTATTATGAAGTGTTGAAAATAGGAAGTCAATGGCGTCTACCGTTCGGACGTTATAGCGATTCAAACGTGAATGATTTTTATAACTTATATATATATAGCGAAGGCTCATTTTCTCGGAAACTGACCCATATAGTACATATATACAAATAGCCAAGCACAAAGCTACCCCCTAACCCTCAAGCAGGTCCATTGTTCTGGCTACTGTATTGGAATGAAAGCTCGAACTAAGAGTAGGCCTAGCCTGCTGTAGATGGAATTTAGCATTGTAGCCTGAGTGAAATTGGCTTGTATTGCATTGCCAGAGCCATCCTGGCCAGGGAGCTCCCACCCTCCTAAATGCTATTAATTTGTGCCTTAGTGTATAATAAGTTGTACTCTTAATATAGTGTTGTTTGTGTTATGATGATGTAGATGCTCGTGTATTCTTGTAATAATAATAATGCGGTATATGTATTATTTTAGGACATACAAAACACACATATTATTTAAAAAAGAATAATTGCAAGAATACATGAGCGCCTACATCATTGAC
Organism: Ephydatia muelleri; assembly: GCA_013339895.1. Classification (NCBI taxonomy): domain Eukaryota; kingdom Metazoa; phylum Porifera; class Demospongiae; order Spongillida; family Spongillidae; genus Ephydatia; species Ephydatia muelleri. The sequence goes on along the minus strand of JABACO010000680.1, from coordinate 11,528 downwards.
ATAAACAACACTATATTAAGAGTACAATTATTATTTCCTAAGGCACAACCTAATAGCAGTTAGCAGGGTGGGAGCTCCCTGGCCAGGATGGCTCTGGCAATGGAACGAACCAGGGCCATATTCAACTGGCCATAAATTTCTGCCACAACCGCTGATTTGGGGGAGGACTGGTAAATGGCCAGGTAGGATGCCAGCCTGGAGAAGGTATTGTGGGCCTCCTTGCCCCAATCGCCATATGTCTCCACAGCTAATTGAATGCAGGACCAGCCCAACTCTTATACCTCATCTTTTAGATCATCAGGGCATAAGACCAAATCTCTCCCCCATGCCTGCAGGTCACAGCATGGTAACCAAGAGGATCAAGAGCAGTATTGGGGCAAAATGGCACAACTGACCAGAAGTATCCAACCCCAGCCACCACCTAATAGCCACCGGGTACTCATATGACTCTAGGTGCAAGCCCAAACCAGGGGAAGGGACCGCCAATAGCCGAGAGGAAGCATGAGGAGCTGCCACTGACAGGAGGTGAGCTCTGTTAGCAGGGGAGGAAGACTCCAACAAGATGTGGAAATGTTGGGCTTGGAATATTCTTGACAAGACCTTTTATTATTATTATTATTATTATTGGAAATGGAATAATGGTATTCATACTACTTTTACACAAAACTACATGGACCTAGGTATATAGCAATCGCATTTGCCCTTACGAGATGTAGGTTAAGCCTTCCTTACAGTTCACAAAGCTCCACAAATGTGGCCCTGATGAGCTTGTAGCAGTCTAGAGGCTAGTTCAGAGAATGAGTTGATTGCCACCTTCGCCCATGCTCGGGCTTGCTCGTTCCCACTCCATCACAATTTACCTCATTAGCTTTGTGCTTTGTAAATAGGGCAGCTGCTTTGCTGTCACACCCACTTCCGATAAAAACGAGGAGTTAAGCTATGATGTATATGCTGCAGATGAATGAGTGCAGGAACAGTGAGCAAAAACCCTGACCTCTCTCCTACTCGAACTGAGCTTAGATAATAGCAGAGGCCTCTTTCCTCATACAATTCAACCACAATGAGGGCACATAATCACCTTGGTCTCTAAACATTCGATTAGTGGCTTGGTGCATCTTGCCTCTGTGATCTGACCAGCAGCACTGTACAACACTTTCGCTTTCAATATATAGTAAGAGGGTTTAACAATGGGAGAATGAAAATATCTATCTGTGCAAGCAAGCCTGTAGCCATAGACATTTCTTTTGTCAGCCCAACACAGTCCCATGTATAATCATGCTAAAACTAAAAAGCTTAGTGCAGCTCACTGGAGGGAGGGAAAAACACACTACATATATTTATCAAGAGGCCCTTCACACCCACAACATTCATGGCAGTAGTAGAAACATTTGGTGGATGGGAGTTAGAAAGCAACCACTTTTTACCATTCTTGCAGACAGTTGTAGACAACCAGTTATATCAAAGACTGGTCATCAAATTGAAGAGGCAAAATGCAAATAAATTGTGTCAGTGGTTGTGTAAGTGCTTTTGTTAGAAATGTATTATTTATACATTGTATTCTTCTGATCGTTTGTAATAATTCTGATACAAATATCATTGAACAATAATAATTAAGTGCATTAAATGCCATAACTGGCCATATTTCAGTCTATATATTGTTCACTAGAAAGAATATAAAGCCCAATTTACTAAATGGAGATCAGACTTGAATACTGCCACATATTTGGCAGTAATAACTGATTTCGAAAGTGAGTTCCAAATAGGGTCGGAGAAACAGATAATTGTGCTTTTGATATCTGAAGTGACCACATGTTTAATGAGTGCCACGAGTGTCATGAGCAATGTTAAATATGCAGAAGAAATCATATCGATCAAATAACGGATGCCCTTTTGTATAGCGATCTAGTTAAATCTTCTGATGTCCTTAATAAGCCAAATTCCAAAAGATTTCAGGATTGGCTTCACATATCACAGGAAAAAAATGGGTCGAATCAAAGTTTTGATTTTATAAAGGATTTTAAATCGTCTGTAAAATCATTGTGTGATTGAACAATAAAATCAAACGCGTGTGTTTTTACTGTTCAATCATGTAATGATTCTAAAGTGATTACGCTTTTTTTTCCTGTGAGAATATGAAAATTCAAAGTAATTATAGTGATGCAGAATTATGTTTTAGAATGAACGAGGGTACAGCTAATATATACCTTGGAGGCAATATAAACACAATAAGTACTTCTGAAGAAATACAAACGCCAAGTACCTTTAACGCCACTAAGCACGGTGCGCGTTAAAAATGTGGAGACTTGTACAGATTATGACATCATGTTGGCACGTTCGTGTCGAAGACCCTCGTGAGTAGAATATAATGGCTCAGCATATGCGTGTATCACTAATCTGTAGGTTCTATAGTTCGTTTCCTACTCTAGTTCACGTTGTTGGGTCCGCGTTGTTGTTCAACTGATCACTCGGGTTCCAGAGATATGTATGAAGCTGCTAATAGGTCACTAGAACATCATCCCATGCTGCGCTTGCGTAAACATAGCCTCATTTAGGCACGTCATCAGATTCACGTGTTGCTTTTCATCAACTCCATACGCACGTGGAAGGCGCGGATGCTTGTTACTTCAAAATTTAGAGTATTGGCAGGATCGAAACATCTATGGTACAATCGCATCGCATGCCGACCTCACTTCTGACAGAGATCAGGGATTTTAGGCTAGAAGGGGGTGGGGGTGTGTGGAGTGGAGGAGGTGAGGGGATGGATACAAGTTAGGAGGAGGTGGCCAAGTGGACCAGCATTTTATTCATGGGGAGTGGTCAATTAATAACTACACCAAATGGAACACCACCACAATTAAAAGTGTCACTCGGGTGAAGCAAATCAAATTTTCAGCTATAATACCATCAAAGTTCAATATCCCTGCATCCAAGTAACATTAAAGCATTAAAATCCCCTAGTACATCATGTGGCTTCAAACATTATATGAAGTCAAATTTTCTAATCAATCCTGAGACATGTACCTTGTCTTCAATATTATTCAGTGTATTGTTTATACATGTAGGTGAAAATGGGAAACTTTTCTCAGACTTGAGGTTAATTGATCACTTAATGTACAGATTGTGGAGGCCATTCTAAAAGGTCTTGATTAAAATACAGGGGGCAAGGTTTTATATTCCAGGGTCTTGCTTGATAGATGAAGCTACTGTAACAGATAGCATCAGAAGTGATCGTTAGGTTTGTTATTGTTGGGCTCATTTGCTAGCCATTTTGGTTACAGAATCGAAGCAAGCACTACACCAATAGCTAATTCCTCACTACACCATTAGCTTGTAAGCATTGGTAATCTCATAGTGTAGGCAGCTTGTGAGCATTGGTGATCAAACTTGGGTACTGAATGATGGGTATGAACTAGTCGTGGCATTTTAGAATCTATATCAGTATGGAGTGCATACCACCTTTAGCTTTCCCACCCCACTCTCCCCCCAAAATACAAAAATAGAATTGTTTGATTATGTAACCACCACCAGTTCAATGTGTACACACGTTTGAGTATGTGTCATTTGCTTTAAAGCATTAAAGCAAATTAATCTGGCTTTAGGTATTGCAATACCAGTGAGTGTGCAAAATTAAATGTTGTTGAATACTCTAGATAAGTGAAAACTATATTTGTCCCAAGAAGCAGTACCAAAATCCACATTATGTGGTCCTGTAAATGATGTGCCCATAGTATATCCTGCATGTATCACAAACTAGATCGCTACACAAAAGGGCATGCTTCCATTATTTGATTGATATGATTTCTTCTGTGTATTTAACATTGCTCATGACACTGGTGGCACTCATTAAACATGAGGTCTCTTCAGATATCAAAGGCACAATTAACTTTTTCTCCGACCCTATTTGGAACTCACTTCCGGAATCAGTTGTGTTACTGGCAGCATTCAAGTGTGATCTCCATTTAGTAAATTGGGCTTTGTATTTATTTTTAGTGCACAATATATGGACTGAAATATGGCCAGTTATGGCATTTGTAACGATGCACTTAATTATAATTATTTATTGATATTTGTATAACAAAAGCACAGCACTTTGTTAACGATATCATCTATTATTTTGATATGTTGCAGTTGTATTATCCTGTTTAGCTTTTCAATCTTTCGATTTTACTTTTCCCCCCCAGTTTTTCATACTTGGACACCATGTCATCACCCGAGTCAGCATTGCATAATTCAATACAAAGAATCAGTGGAATGATTAGGGAGCTCCTTGATCAGCATCTCGACACTCACATGCTTGATACATTGGTATTCCAATGTGAAGTACTTCATAGGTACAGCTATTGTAATTTACTTGTTGTTTACAATTGCATATGGCTTTGATGTACATATAGTGCTGTATTTAGCTGTCAAACCCATACAAAAGATGTTTTTAATACTTATGGTATGCTGTGCACTAAGCAAAGCATGCAATCTTATAAATACATTTATCGTGCTAAAAATTGCTCTTCTTCAGATGCGTTGCTGCTTGTGGTGCTATTCAGGTTGCAGACACCATTGCTGACGCTGTTGTTTTGCTGACATCTGAAATTATTAACAGCCAGGAGGAGCGTGGAATTAGTGCACCTGTTATAAGAAATGGACGGTAGAGGAAGACCAAAATTTATAATTGATGAAGATCTGCTTGAAAACATGCTATATCTCCATTTTAAAGTGCCCCGCATTGCAAAGCTGTTAGGTGTGTCAGTGCGTACCATCCGACGACGCATGAGTGAAGCCGGATTATATGCATCTGAATATTATTCTACAATGTCTGATGAACAGCTTGATGTGGTTGTAGGTGATGTATTGCTTCTGTTCCCTAATTCTGGATACCGTATGATGGCTGGTCACTTAAAGAATCGAAACTTGCGCGTTCAACAACAAAGAATCAGGGATTCCCTTCATCGCGTTTCACCACAAAGTGTTGCTGTCAGATGGCATGAATCTTTGGTCAGACGGGTTTACTCTGTTAGTGCTCCTCTTGCTTTGTGGCACATTGATGGCAATCACAAGTTAATAAGGTGTGTTCTCATACAGTATAGCTTACAAGTACATATTTATCATTGTTATAGCTTTTTTAAACACTTAGCTAGTATTGCAGATTACCTAACAAATCATGAAATATCATTCTTTTTAGGTGGAAACTTGTTATTCATGGTGGTATTGATGGCTACAGTCGAATACCTGTATTTTTGCATTGCAGCAATAACAATAGATCACGAACAGTATTGAACTTATTTTTAGAAGCAGTTCACATGTACGGACTTCCTTATCGTGTGAGGTCAGACAAAGGAAAAGAAAATGTGTCAGTTTCGTGGTTCATGTTGAATCACCCTGCACGTGGTCCTAACAGGGGCTCCATGCTTGTTGGGAGAAGTGTCCATAACCAACGCATTGAGCGTTTATGGCGAGATGTGTATACTGGCGTACTCAAGTTGTATTATGATCTTTTCACCTACATGGAAGCAATTGGTATTTTAGACCCCTGTGAAGAGATTCACTTATATTGTCTTCATTTTGTCTTTCTACCTCGAATTAATAATCACCTTAATGAATGGAAAGGTGCGTGGATAAACCATCCTCTTCGTACAGTAAATAATTCAAGTCCACTTCAGTTATGGACTGAAGGTATGCTGCAGACCTATCAAGACTCAGAGATAATTGACCAGGTATTGATATTATGTAGAAGATATTGTGACTGGCTATAGATGAGTGCCAATATGTGTCCAGGTGTATTCATTTGTGCATTAAGCATTACAGTGCCTTTACACTCCTTTTACTTTTGTACTAAACATTGTTTTACATATACTTAGGGTGTGTAACTTTTCAAAAAAAAAAAGATTATTTCAACTAAATTAAAAACTTCAGAGAACTTTCAAAGTTTTTTCCAACTTCAAAATCTGTTATTTCAAACACGAATTGATTTTGGACATAATTTCACGGTACACTAGTCATCAATTACCTAGATTATGCAGGTTTGTCACGACGTCTTTACCCTAGCACACATACTGAAATGCTAGGGTAAATCGTTAATTGTGTGCGCAGGGTGAGTAATTACATTTCAGCCATCGCTGTCTATAGACTGATGTATCCCTCAGTGGCCATGGCCTTCTCCAAATCAAAAAAGCTCTAGCACTAAGCAATTCCTGAACCTGAAAAATGGCTTGGTTGCACAATCAAAACACAAACAGCACCGCACTTACTACAACAATCCAATGGCACGTAATCAAAAGATGTATGATTAAGTGAGTCACTGGGTAAGTGATTTTCACATTTACTGCACAAGGGTGGGAAGGTCACACAGCCCAATTCCAGCAGAAATGATGGACAAAAAACAACTGATTTTTGAGTGATTTCTGCCAAATAGTGAGAAACGAATATCGACTATTTGCGACTAAAATAAACAGAATTTATTATTTCTGAGATCAGAACGATTGAATAGATAATCATGCACATAGTCCAATAACCTTAAAAACCTGAAAATTGTTACACACCACTAGATTATTTATGGAATTCCTTTTACAAGTTTTTGTTTTTTAATTGCAGGATTATGGAGTGGACTATAGTGGCCCTTTACCTGAACAAGATGATGGTGATATTGATAATGATGATGATGATGATGATGATGATGATATGATGATGATGATGATGTGAATGATGATGATGATGATGATGATGATGATGATGATGCAGTTCATGTACCTCCACTACTTTGTTGCCTTTCCAGTTCTGAGTATGAAGATTTGTGCACAACAATAAATCCAATGGGTGACAGTGATAACTTTGGAATAGACATATTTACAGGTGTTGCATTATTTGGAAAATTAGTTATTGTATTTGCTGCGTTTTGCGTATGTATTCTACTAGAGTTTTAATTTTGGTGAAAATTGATAATTTCTGTATCCATTTTGCTGTGATTTGAATGCAAACGCTAACAATTACCACATGATGATAACGGATGTCTTCTAAACAAAACAAAGAAAAGCTGGCATGTGTGTGTTGCATTGGCTAAACGGGAGGCCAGATGTGATAGATCCACTTGGCCTCTGTACCCAGCACACACAGTCTCAACCAAATTGGAATTGAGACCCAACCCAGCTCTGCACACTTCCAACATTGGCTTGATGCTTTTCTCCTCTGTGCCAAAGGCTACAAACCCTCGCTTCAGGTAAATTATTTGAATGAGCAGAGATGTGACAGCGTCAAATGTAGCGGCATCCCCAACATCCAGTTGGAAGTAGGACATCCGATAGTGTTATTTCATGCACAACTGCTTCTATTGCTTCTGCTGTTCATGGATATAGCCACCAATCACATTACCTACCTTGCCCAAGCTGGTTAAGATACTCAACTCATGCGATGCACCATCCGAAACAAGGACAATTACACTGTGATTCGATTAATAGCACTGACGCGCGAACAAAGGACAAGCACACTTTGAATAAAACTACGTCACTGACGCGCGCGAAACAAAGGACAAGCTTCGATTAGAACTACGTCACTGAAGTAAAACAAGGACAAGCACACTTCGTACGACACTGACGAAGGAGTAGTCTGTATCTTTATTTACACAGCGAGCTAAAATATCGGTAAAGAAAAAATTTCCCACCTGAGAAATTTCAAACGCATGTGAAATTCCACACGCGTGAGAAATTTCAAACGCACGAGAAATTCCACGCGCATGAGAAATTACATACGCATGAGAAATTCCATACGCATGAGAAATTCCACACGCATGAATTGCGTGTGGAATTTCTCATGCGTATGGAATTTCTCATGCGTGTGGAATTTCTCATGCGCATGGAATTTCTCATGCGCGTGGAATTTCTCGTGCGTTTGACATTTCTCACGCGTGTGGAATTTCACATGCGTTTGAAATTTCTCAGGTGGGGAAGAAATTATTTCTTTAACGAAATTTTAGATCGAAGAGAAATAGATCATGTGGGCTCTTGTGAAACTCGCACACTCTTCCGCCCAGCCGTCTTTTCAGTCGCCAGTAAGTTCTATAGATCGACTCTAAGTATGCATGTCCTTGCTTTCCTACGTACTACAGAGGTAGCAGAGTTTCACACGAGCCCATCGCTAGCGTTATATTTATACCTAAATGAAGGTAGCTGTCCTTCAGCACTGGGCCACATGGGAGTTGGTTTCTGCATTAGGAGTTAGCTCATCCAATATAAAATAAGTGTGCCTGAACAGCGAACGCGTATAGAGAAAAAGACGTCGTGATTACCTGTTTAGTAACATCATTACATTTATCTTCTGTTGTTTCAAATGTATTGCAATACCTCCCGATAGTTGTTGTCGGAGTCAGCCATATAGGTCATGTAGAGTGACAGGCTTTGGCTTAGAGTAGGTGATATAGCAAGCGTGGATGGCAACTGATCGAAACACTTCACAGCCTCTTGTCCCATGCATGCACCATAAGTCTCAAAGACCAGAGGGATGCATACTCATCCTAGCTCTCCACACTAACCATCATTTCTATTGTGCTTCCTGATCTCGGAGCTGCCCCTGGAGACACTCCCACTTCCTATAACTTGAGTGAATTAAACGGGAGGTCTCCGAGAAGTCAAATGCTGCTGGCTTGCCTCGTGTCCAGTTGTGAACAAGAACATCTTCAGATCTTGAGTGGTCATTATCTGAGTGAGATTATAGCCTACATCAACCTTGACACTTGAGCGTGCATGCCAAAAAAACACGATTCAGCACTGAAAATAAATTACTGATGACATTGCACATACAACATCTCCCCTTCATTTGCATTTGTTACAGCACGGTGGTCCAGGGGATCCAGGATGGGATCTGGGCAGAGGGAACATAGTGAGCCTCCTCCACCATTTGAGGGCAACATGGAACTGATTTGGTCAAATTGGAGGTCTCCACTGAAAGCAGTGCCTTATCAGCCACTGAGGACGATATAATACAAACGATCATCTAATTTTGAGGACAGTGTCTATTGCTTCATAGGGGAGTATATGATGGAGTCACAGTGAGACTATGCAACTCGCGAATTCAGTGAATATCGTAACAGCATGGGCTAGGTATGTAATGTGATTGGTGGCCATGGATGCCCAGATAATAATGTAAGCAGCTGGGGCATGGAAATAATAATAGGACCAGCTGATGTCCTGGCTGCCAACTGGATGCTGGGGACGCCTGCTGCATTTGACACGGTGACATATCCGCACAAATTTCAAATAATTTTCCTGAAGCGAGCAAGGTCTGCAGCCATTGCCACAGAACATCAAAACAAGGATGGGAAGTGTGCAGAGCTGGGTTAGGTCTCAATTTCAATGTGTTTGAGGCGTATGGATGCTGGGGTACAGAGGACCAGTGGGCTCTATATCTCAACTGGCCTCCCGTTTAACCAATGCGGCACACACATGCAGCCATCACATGCACAACTGAGCTTGACCAATGTGAGCTATAGGGTACAGCTTTCAAGAGCCGCCCAGGGCTCAGTTGATGGCATTTAAAAACTTGGTGAAATGATAGGTATATACTTCGTGATAGAAGATGCACCTTCAATCACGAAGTATACATTAAGTACATTTTTACACACACAGACAAGCAGAAAGATCAAAGATATAAATGTGATGATGTTACTAAACAGGTAATCCCGACGTCTTTTTTTCTATACGCGTTTCCTTATTTTATTGAATGAGCTAACTCCTAATGCTGAAACCAACTCCCATGGCACAGTGCCGAAGGACAGCTACCTTCATTTAGGTATAAATATAACGCAAGCGATGGGCTCGTGTGAAACTCTGCTACGTCTGTAGTACGGAAAGCAAGGACCTGCATAATTTGATTCGATCAATAGAACTAACTCACTGGCGACTGAATGAATGAAGGCTGGGAGAAGTGTGCGTGTTTCACACGAGCCATTTACGATGATCCTGCGCGTCTATTTACACAGCGTCTCTTCGATCTAAAATTTCGTTTAAAAAATAATTCTTCCCCACCTGAGTAATTTCAAACGCATGAGAAATTCCACACGCATGAGAAATTCCACACGCATGAGAAATTCTACACGCATGAGAAATTCCACACACATTAGAAATTCCACTCGCATGAGAAATTCCTCACGCGTGAGAAATTTCAAACGCTTGAGAAATTCCTCACGCGTGAGAAATTTCTAACACATGAGACATTCCACACGCATGAGAAATTCCACACGCATGAGAAATTCCTCACGCATGTGAAATTCCTCACGAGTGAGAAATTTCTAACACATGAGAAATTCCTCACGCATAAGAAATTCCACACGCGTGAGAAATTTCAAATGCATGAGAAATTCCTCACGCATGAGAAATTCCACACGCATGAGAAATTCCTCACGCATATGAAATTCCTAATGCGTGAGAAATTTCAAACGCATGAGAAATTCCTCACGCGTGAGAAATTTCACACAAGTGAGAAATTCCACACGCACGAGAAATTTCAAACGCATGAGAAATTCCACACACATGAGAAATTTCAAATGCATGAGAAATTCCACACACATGAGCACGAGAAATTTCAAACGCATGAGAAATTCCACACACATGAGCATGAGAAATTTCAAACGCATGAGAAATTCAACACGCATGAGCGTGAGAGATTTCAAACGCATGAGAAATTCCACATGCGTGAGACATTGCTCATTTTTGGCATGAATAACACACTACAGGTATACACAAACGATATATTTCACACGTATGACAAATTTCATACAAATGCAAAATTTTACTTGCATGAGAAATGTCTCATTTTTGGCACGGTACATTTCACACAAACGAGAAATTTCACACATATAAGGAATTTCACACGTATAATAAATTTCACACGCGTGAAAAATTTCACACGCATAACAAATTTCTCATTTTTGGCACGGATACCACACCATAATCCAGTGTAGATTTATTCGTATTGTATTGTTTGAAGTGTATTCATGATACCGTTAATGTTATGATACCGTTAATTGAATAATTAAGTGGGGGGGGGGGGGGGGGGGAAACTGCATAAGTGCCGGACGCAGGGGCGGATACAGGAAATCTGGAAGGGGGGGGGGGTCCGACATGAATAATCAATTAGGGGAAGGGTGCGGGAGGGGGATGTGCCCCCTCCCGCGCGAAGCGCGGAAGCTTTTGGGGGTCCCGCTCTTAGCGACACAGACTATCTATCAAGCCTTAAACTGGGGCGAAAGACAAAAAAATGGCGGCAAATAATGGTTGGGGGGTGGGGGGGGTGGGGGGAGAGAACGTATTTATCCGCATTTCACATTTGATTGAACTAATGGTTGTTGTCCATTTTGGGCTGAATACAAGAAGTGGCCTGTGTGATAACTGGTCAGTGGAACTATAGAAGACCCATAAACCTAAAAGTACAGTAGTTTATGGTGAGCCAGTGGTTCGATACTCCATTACGATGAAGGACAAGATGTGATGTTCTGCCACACTTGTGTCACTGCCTTTAAGCTGGGCAGAATTAAGTCAAGTAACAAC
>JABACO010000679.1:0-24339 GCA_013339895.1 Ephydatia muelleri | reverse complement strand
TCTCCTCTAATTGCAATCTGTCCCCATAACCCTTGCCTGTATGCTTAGGGTTCATAGGTTGTTCCTTTACCTCCTTTGCTGGTTCTACTGTGGCACGTGGGACTTGGTTACAGATCTTCAATCTGTCGAAATGGACAACCTTACGAAGTCGCTTTTTGTCCAAGCTTTGGATGCGGTATGTCACATCTGATAACTTCGTTATCACCTTATATGGGCCCGTCCATGGATGGTGCAGCTTTCGAGATCCTCCTCGTGGCACAACTGGAGAATGCAGCCACACATAGTCCCCGATGATGTACGGTTTCCCATGAGCCCGTTTATCATACAAATCCTTCTGTCGCTGCTGCTGCATCCCTGCTGTGTTACGCACAGTGTCATACGCGTCTTGAAGAGACTCCTTTAGATTCTGTGCGTGTTCACCATAAGACCTGTCTTTGCTTCCCCCAGTGCCTGTCATCAAATCAAGCGGCAGCCTTGCTTGCCTACCAAACATCAGAAAGAAGGGCGTGTACCCTGTAGTGGGATGCACACTGGTATTGTAGGCAAAACAGACACGTTGAAGGTGGTCTTCCCATTCAAATGGCTTCCTCTCTGCTGTCGTAGCAAGCATATCAAGGAGTTCTGTTGAATCGTTCTACTAACCCATCTCCTTGAGGGTGATAAGGTGTTGTTCTGGACTTGCTAATGTTAAGGATTTTGCAGATCTGTGCAACCAGCTCCGACTCAAATTGCCGTCCTTGGTCTGAATGAAGCTGTTCAGGGGGTGAAAACCGAAAGAACAACTCTTCTGTGAGTTTTTGTGCTACCGTTTCAGCTTCTTGATTGGGGATTGCATAGGCTTCCATCCAATGCGTGAAGTGATCTCCAGCAACTAATATGTATCTGTTTCCTCTTCGGCTTTCAGGTAATGGACCCAAGATATCAACAGCTACAAGCTGCATTGGCGAGCCAACCGCAAATGTTTGCAGTGGTGCTTTCTGTTTCGGTGCTGCTGTTTTTCTTGTGGTGCACAGGTCACATGTCTTGCACCAACTCTTCACATCAGCATAGTGACCTGGCCAGTAATAGCGTTCTTTTAGCCGTCCCAACATTTTGCTCTCTCCTAGGTGACCCCCTGATACACCTGCATGCAATTCCTCAAGGATTCCTTTCCTCATCGACCTTGGAACAACCACTTGCAACACATGTTCCATGGAACTGTGGTGATTTTCAAAGCGTCTGTAGAGAATTCCACCTTGGATTAGCAGCTGATCCCAAATCTGTACCAGGCGCCGTGTCTCCAAGCTTTTCCCTTTTACATCATCATCCCTGAGACTTTTCCTTTTCAAATGCATGAACTATGATTCCCAGTGACTCATCATTCAATTGCAGAGTTTTGACTTCCTCCACTGGTCTGCCTCTTAAACTGATGCCCTTTATAGCAGCCGTACTCCCTGCAGTTGGCTCTGTGTCCTCCCTCCCACACTGTTGACAAGGGATCCTGGACATGGCATCTGCATTACCGTGCTTCTGACCTGCTCTGTGAAGGATGGTAAAAGTATACTCCTGCAATTGTTCAATCCATCGTGCAATCTGCCCCTCCGGTTCTCGAAACGTTGCCAGCCATTTCAATGCTCCATGATCGGTTCTAAGAGTGAATTCTCTTCCGAGTAGGTAGGGACGGAAGTGTTGAACAAATGTCACCACCGCCAACAACTCCCTTCTAGTCACACAATAGTTCCGTTCAGGTTTACTCAGTACACGGCTGGCATATGAAACCACATGCTCTGAGCCGTCATCATGGATTTGGGACAGGACTGCCCCAATCCCCATGTCACTGGCATCGGTGTCCAGGATAAAAGGTCTTGTAAAATCTGGAAATGCCAGAATAGGTGCTGAGACAAGGCAGCTCTTCAGTTTGTCAAACGCTCTCTGACATTCAGTGGTCCACCTGAACTGGGCATTCCTTTCCGTCAGCCGATGAAGAGGCTTTGCCATTGCTGCAAAATCTTGAACAAATCTTCTATAGTAGTTTGCCAGGCCAAGGAAGCGTTGTACTTCCGTACATGATGATGGAACTGGCCATTTAGATACTTGCTCAGTTTTGGAATGGTCAGTTGCAATCCCATCTTGTGACACAATGTGGCCCAGAAAGGTCACCTCTTTTCGGCACAACTTGCACTTAGATGGCTGCAACTTCAGGCCTGCTTGTCGTATGCGCTCAAAAACCATGCTGAGGTTTGTAAGATGGTCCAGAAATGTTCGTCCAATGATGATGACATCATCCAGGTATACCAAACACCTATTCCACTGCAACCCAGCTAATATCATGTCCATCAGACGCTGAAAGGTGGCTGGCGCATTACAGAGTCCAAATGGCATGACTGTAAATTCAAACAGACCCTCTGGGGTACAAAAGGCTGTTTTTTCCTGGTCTGCAGGGTTCATCTGGACCTGCCAATACCCACTAATGAGGTCCAGTGTGCTGAACCATTTGGATCCTGATAATGTGTCTAAGGTATCATCTATCCGTGGAAGTGGGTAGGCATCTCGTCTGGTGACAGTGTTTACTTTGCGATAGTCTACACAAAAACGGGTAGTGCCATCTTTCTTTTGGGCCAAAACTATTGGAGATGCCCATGGGCTTGCAGACTTCTTGATCACACCCTTCTGTAACATCTCACTCAGCATGCCACTCACCTCATCCCGACGGTAAGGAGGGATTCGCCGAACTTGCTGTCGGATTGGTTGTGCACCTTCAGTATTGATACTATGCTTCAGTACACCAGTACAGCCAACGTCCCCTGGTCCTTGCGCGAATATGTCGTGGTACTCCAACAGCACCCCCAGGAGTTGAGTCCTCTCCTCGTCAGACAGGCCTTCCTCTGACTGGTTCACAAGATCTGTTAGCTTCTGCCTCCTACTCTCCGTAATGCCGCTACTTAGTACTTGTTCCTTGACACCTCCAATCACACTATCTTCCATCCTAACCAGTGTGCCAATTTTCGTACCCGACTTCAAGACTATTGATTTGCTGTGTGTGTTCAATAATCGTACTGGGACATTATCACTTTGAGGTTCATACAAAGCATGTGCCACAGTCACACCACATCGTCCATGGTGAGAGCCTTCCAAAAGCCATGGTCCCTTCAGGTTTTCTGGAACCTTTACCATCACCTCCATTTCACTTGCAGCTGGGACTGTAATGGGTTCACACACTGACACTTCAATGTGGTTGATTCTTCCCTCATCTCCAGAAATAGATTGTGTCTTGCCATCCAAAGGTATGGATATCCCACTATTCCCTAAGGTAAGACGCTTCTGTCCAGTTTGTATAGTGCAGTTATGTGCCTCCAAAAAATCCAGCCCAAGCACTCCCTCTTCTGTCAATGCCTCCATCACAATCACATCTGCCAAAAACGTATGACCACCAAGTTGGATGTTGCAACTTGTAGCTCCAAGAACCTCTAACGGATGACCATCCACAGCAACCAATCTCAGCTTCGGCATTTGTTGAGTTCTCCTGAGCTTCCACCAGCCCGGCACCAAACATCTTTCCGAATCAAAGTAATGGCAGCTCCAGTGTCAACCACAAAGTGGGTGTTAACCCCATTGAATTGCCCTTTTACTATGTAGCTAGAGAGAGTTCCATTAATTGTTAAAACTACATTATTATGTTGAGCCCCCCCTTCACCCTCCAATGTATGGCTCTTAACACTGGGGGTGGTCATTTTCCCTGACCCTTGTATCTGGTAGGGTGCTCTGACCTGTTTGGTGTACTGGGGCAACGTGAAGCAATGTGTCCCTCCTGATGACAATTCCAGCAGATGATTTTTCGCTGCCTCCCTGGAACTTTGTTTGCTGTTATGGGTCTTTCAGTAGACATTGCTTTTTCAACTGCCTCCAGGCGGCCACTCATCTGCTGCATCATGGTCAACAAGCGATCCTCTCTTGTCTGTGCTCCTGCAATTCTGAATTCTTCCTCCCCTTCCAACTCTTCTGCTTCAGCAGTCACCTTCCCTATTTTGCTCACCTTGCTAGTGCCTATAGAAGCGTATGATTCCATTTGGAGTGTAGCGGTTACTGCAGCTGCTACGCTCTTTGGCACACTCTGCTTTACGCTGAAGGCAATCTGTGGGTTAGATATTTGCCCCAGGTATTGGTGCAAGGTCAATTTTTCCCTCGCTGTTTGGTCAAGATCAGGAAATCCCTTTTCTGCTAGATTTTGCAAATCTTCAGCAAAGTCAGCCCATTCTTCCGTAGCCTTCTTTCGACGCGAATAGAATTCAGCCACGAAAAGTTCTTTCTTAGCCTCGGGCTCAAAACGCTCTAGTAGAGCCTTTTTTGCTTTTTCATAGTCCGCCTGGGCGTCAGCTGGTAGTCTCTGGAACGCTTTCTGGGCACGTGCGGTAAGTCGTACCTTAAGCCAAGCAAGTTTCGCCGCTTCATCCCACTCATTGACCGTCGCAACACTCTCAAAGTGCATCAGCCAATCACTAAAGCTTCCGGCCTCGGCTTCACTAGCGCCGTTGAAAACCTCTGGTAACACACGCGGTCTCGCTGCCATTATTTGTCTTGCTCAAAACCAAAACAAACAAAACAAAACAAAACAAAATAGGCACGGCTATCCTGCCGACTACGCCAATGTTGTGAACCACGCAAATACCCACGTTAACGTGCCCAACAAGACACTCACTGATCTGGTTTGACTTGATCGATCAATCACAATGACAACTACAATACACGTGTTCCAATTACTCACTCGGTTCCGTTCCGGAATCGTACTAACATACATACATCATTACACATGCACATGACCAGACCAACTGTACGACACAGAACTCTCTCTGTATAGTTTGCCAAAAGAGCTTGGAATGCTTAAGAAGCTGCAGAAAATGTTCTTACAGAAGAATGCCATAGTGACCCTCCCTCCTGTAAGAGCACGCAAAGTGTTCTGTATGTGTGTTAAATTCTCATTGCGCACCCAAGGCTATTGGAGACTGCAAAGCGCTGAAGGTTCTCGACGTCTCATCCAACAGGTTAGAGACATTTCCTGATGAGGTGAGTGGAGAAAAGTGACACGATGCAATGAATAGATATTTACCATCCATGTCAGTTACTTCACCTCAAGCTGGGCGAATTCTATTTTGAGTCAAATCCTCTTCTCTTGTGCATTCCTGTGCCTTCTGAACAACAGTTAATAACTTTACCCCTTCAGGTAGTGCCCAATGACTATCAATGCAATGAGTGTATACACTGCTGTCTTTTGTTATTGCATAAGTAGGAGATAGCCATACGTGTGTTGGCACGGGAGGCTCTAAATAAGTAAGTAAAACTATATAGAAGAAACAACTGGTACATTTTCAGAGTGAATTTTCTCGTAGTGAGGTCCTTCTCTATGACCTTGCCCGAAGACACCCTGCCATTTACCAGGTGGTCATCAATGCAGGGATGTGTGCTGTATGCAAAGGCGTGTTTGTCCACTGTTGGTTGGAGTGCGTGAAGTTTGTTACAGCTCAACAGGTACACACATCACACAGTGCATAAGCAGATCAGACCCACACTCACGTAAATGTATATTAAGACAAATGTACCAATCTATACACACACACAACATGAAACTGGCCTAGTCTCGTACCCAGACCCAACATTACATAACGATCATCAGCTGATTAGCGCTTACAGTATAACATCACGTAAAAATGGGTCTGGCATCCAAGTACACTGAGAATTCAGGCAGCACCAATCAAATTGGAGCAATACTTTAAAATTGCATAATTAACTGCATTCCTAACGTAACACACACCCTGATTCTAATTATAAGTACATAAATAACAGCCACAATCTTGTCTCGCTGTTAGTGAATAACTCGTGCAGAGTTAAGGTTGCACAAGCTTGCTGCCATGGCACAGGTCTCCTCCTCCCTCCTGTAACTCTCTGTATCTCCTCTCTTGCTGCTCCCCATTTCACTGCATACTGTACTTTCAGCTACCCCTTGGTCGAAGTTTGACCAAAGGGGTAATTTAAAGTCTCTTTGCTACGCTCTGCTGTCTTTAGGCTCAGATGACAATGGACAGTCTGTTATATTGTAAGCGATCATCATCGTCACATAATGTTGGGTCTGGGTATGAGACTAAAACTGGCCCACACCTGCATCCCACATACACTTAAGTTCTATGACATTTGTAGCCTAAAACGTAACTACACATAATTATTAAAATATTTAACTAGCACTGAATGTGCAGTCAAACCCCCAACATTTATTCTTGCAGCTCACACTTAATTGACCATAGCTTGAGGTTTTGCTTTGGGTTGAAAGCAGAGTCTTAGGTAATGGCTGTGTGATAGTTTACAGTACTAATCAATCATTTTAGGTGGATTGCATCATTGATGTTGATATGCATGACCTCTTACCACACTATTGTAAGCCAGACATACTTCAACAAGGGAACCAGGAGATGACTGGGGATGGGGGAGCATTAGGACATATGTAACGCTCCCCATCCCCTGTCCTTTCCCTGTCGGTGTACCTCTGGCTAGCGAGGGTACATAATTGTCAGCTAATTTACTATTGCCTATTGCTGATTAGATTTTGCTTGGTCATAACCTTTCAGAAGATGTTTTATTTCCACTAGGTTTTTCCACTTCACAACTCTTTAAGCCAAAGCAGGGAGATCCCCATCAGAACTCTTCTCTGCTCCCACAATTGTTTCAATGCAGAGGGCCACACGTATCTGGGTGTTGTTTATACAGATAATCACTTACATTTACATTAATATTCTGAATGCACATAAATAGTTTTCAAAATTCACTCAGTACTGGAATTTGGAGGCTTCGATGACAGCCTGGAGCGATGCTTCCTCATCCTGTTCAAAGTCCTGTATTGCAAACACACATCATCAGCTCCCCCAACAAAGGCTCCATCTCCACACACACACCATCAGCTCCACCCCACAAGGCCCATCCCCACACCTACTCCACAAGGCTCCACCCACACACATACCCCACAAGGCTCCACCCCCGGCTCCACTCCCACAGCGGACTGTGTGCTCACCACATATGTGTCGTACTCGAAGCGATGTCTCAGGTCCAAGTGTGATATGAAATTGGAGCTAGTCTGCTGGGGATTCCCCCACGGCATGGACACATACGGGACAGATCTGTGTGTACAAATAGTAAGATAAGGACAAAAGGCATTGACAGGACAAAGTTGCTTCAATTACAACTGGGTTAGACGCAGACGCGTGAGAAGCGGTCACGTGGTCTCTCAGTGCCGCGCAGGTGAGGTCGGGAGTAGCGCAGTAGGGACACTTAAACGTTTGCCGGTTGGGAGGAAGTGGATGACGAGGTACTATCTTCGAAGGCGCGGCGGCCTTCAGTCTTTTCGCGCAGCCCACGGCGTGTGAATTGAAGTAGAGTAGAAACAGCTGCAATCCATCGCGTTCACTTAGCTTAATTGCGTATACTACTACATAGATGCACTAACCTTCTGCTTACATCCTTCACACGTAACGGTCGTGTTCTGAATCTCCCTCTCTAGCGCAGTGTCATTCTTACACTGAGCAGGCGTGAACGGATGCCTGCAGACAGGACACAGAGGCGCTGGAGCCGCGGGGCCGGAGATGAGCGGACGTAAGCACTCTTCGCAGTATCTGTGTATCAACCATCGTCCCTCCCATAAAGCATCGGCGCATACGTTACACGATTCGACGCTTACTTGTGATGGCATGTGGTCAGTAATACAGGTTTCTTGAGAACCTCGCAACATATAGCGCACACGTATCGCGAGTCAACTTCTGCGTCCATTTATTTAATGATTTGCTTTTTAATAATTCACTAGTTATGAATATGGCTTACCTAAGTCGCTGGGAGCGTGAGTACATTGTCAGCGGTGTGAATGAAGACTTCAGAACAGACGGTCGGAGCTGTAAGGATTACAGACACTTTACCTTAGAAACAGGAGTGGTGTCCAACACAAGCGGCTCTGCGAGGATTAAGTTGGTTAGTACATAAATAGCGGCGCCGTGTCGTTTTGAAATGCGTAGTCTTCGCATCGTGCACACTAAAGGATCGCACGTGCGTCGTGGTGGGCGTGAAGGCAGAGCTTGGTGTTCCGACCTTGGCAAAGCCATCCGAAGGCAGAATCGAATTTTCTGTCGATTGGTAGGGTGGTAGGAGAGAGTTTCCGTTGGAGCGTTACAAGATTTTGTCGCTTGCTTTCGACGCAGCTGCGCACTGGCTACTCCGGAGTTCGAAGGACGAGAGGGAGAAGAATTGGGGTCTCATTTGGCGCACGAGCTGCTGAAGGCGTATTCCAACAGCGGATGCCTCGACCTGAGCTCGCTAGCGGTCATCCCAGGCCAGCAGTGCTGGGTCCTGTACGTGGATGCGCTGGTGCGTTGTTTCCCCGTGGCATCTCCGTGTCGTAACGTTTGGGGTGCTTTTCTGCAGGTATTGGAGTGGGGCGGAGGTGGAGTTTTGGAGTCGTTGTCAGTTGCAGTGGTTGCTGCACTGAAAGTCACCAGGTAATACCACCCTTCCTCGTGAAGCTACTTTAACTGCTGTCCTAATTCCTTACCATTTTCTATCTCCTCTTCCTGGTGTGTGGTATGACTTTTGTTGCAGAATTCCACGACTCATCATAAGTGGCGAAGGAGAGGACATGGAGTTTGAGGTGTCAGATAACCCCCATGATGTTGTGAAATTGGATGTTAAGGGAGCTCCAGTGATTATCACACTCTCACAGGTATGGGCACACACGTCATGGCTTATATTGCTTGCCTCCCTCTGTTTTTTTTTTGTTTGTTTTTTTAACCAGATAGGTAACCACTTTTTAGTCGATGCTAGCATGCAGGAAGAGCTGTGTGCGAGTGCGCGACTCTTTGTGGCCATTAACTCTTCTCAGAACATCGTAAGCATCAGTAAGGATGGGTTCGGAGGCCTGCTATACAACAAACTACAAGATGTGATTCTGGTAAGTGGAGGCAGCGTAAGGGTGGAACAATAAATGTAAATGCTCTGGTTTACAACACCTGATTCATCTATCCCCGATACCACTAAAGATGGCGCAGGAGGTGTGTACCGACGTGTTCACAAGAATAGATACCAACTTGACTGACAATCACAACAAACAGAGGCTGTCAACATAGCGATGCCTATGTCTGTGTGTCTTTGGGTCTGGGTATGGTGTTAACTGTACGGGCAGAGGTAGCGCTTTCTGTGACATGGAGGTGCGTACGAGGGTGGCCGGACTTATCCAATATTTGAGCCACGACGAAGTGTTTACGCTTGCTGAAAGACTTGGCGGCTTCTTGAATGCGCACCGTATCTCCCTCGCGACACTGGTTTCCTACGTCGTGTGCAAAGTAAGTTTTGCGCTGGCGAACGTACTACAGGGGAAGGAGCGGAAAATGATTCGAGATCACGTGTCATGAAAAACAGCGTGACGGCTTACTTTCAGGACCTGAGGATGGAGAGACATTCTGATGACAGACACCTTTGCTGTATTTTGCATCTTTGTTCCCACAACAGTGCCGATGAATTGAGCCATTTACTCAGCGCGAAATAGGTTAAAACAATCTGGAAAGGTTAAATGATTGTAAAATTTAAAAATGACAATACTAGTAGATGAAAATTAATAATATGCCATAGATAGACACCTCTGTTTGAATTCTGGTAATTATCCTGGATGTCCCCAGCGGGGGACGAGTGTGCCCCCATGGGGGACGCAACTTCAGATTGATGGCCGGTGGAGCATTGCTGCATTCTAAAAATCATGCCATGTTTATAAAGCACTTTAAACCCTAGGCGGAAGTATCAGGCTAGATCAGAGATATATCTCTGGCTAGATGCTTTACAACTATTTCTTCTTTTGAACATCGTGTATTTTGCGCTTCGTGTTTACAAAACTTTTCGCTGCAATGAAAGCGTGCGTAAATTTTGGTCTGAGTACGAGTCATGGAATTGATAACAGATCGAGTTCCGTGTGTTGAGGCTGTTGCAGTACAGCTATACGGACTGCCGATCGACGCCAGCAGTAACTAAATACGCGTGCCTATTCAAAAAAGGCCACGTATTTTATGAATTGGAAAGATCAGCTGTTTTCACGTTGCGCTATGTGCAATTAGAACAGATAAAAGTCAACGCTCTGTGTATGGTAAACAGTAAGACGCTACACCATAGTTTTTTGGGCCCAGAGCTGAAACTGTATGAAGAATTAACCTGCATTGGGAGCTTTTCATGATAATACACTCCACATGAATGCCTACAATCTGAATTACTGTCCCCCGTGGGGCACACGTCCCCGCGGAGACTTTCAGGACAATAGACATTAAATGATGCTAATGAAAACAATTCGTTATAAACTCACCATTGAGGTAAATAATTGAAATTGCACGCTTAACTTATTCAACGAAGAACAAGTAACATTTATTTAAATCACTTATAAGCTTTTGAATAGTTGGTCACGGTTTCAATTTAATTTTTGAGGTACTTAAAACTATGATACAATTTGTTTTGTGCTCATTCACCCAGTATGTGAGTGAGCTTTAAAAAAAAACCGATGTGAGGACACATGGGGTAAATCCCGGCACATGGGATAATCCCCTAATGTGAGGGCACATGAGGTAATCCCCTAATGCGAGAGTGAGGGTGCATGGGATAATCCCCTAATGTGAGGGCACATGGGATAATCCCCTAATGTGAGGGCACATGGGGTAATCCTCTAACATGGGATAATTGACTGATGTACTAGATGGGTTGTGGCCTTGGACGGTTAGTACTCATGAGGAATGGAGGGGGAGGGGGAGGGGGAGGGGACAGTGTACTGCAAATGCGTATAGCATTGATTCATGTCAGAGAAAAAGCTTTGCAAACTCCATTTTTGGACTTTCTTAGTTCCCAAAGCCTCTTTGTCAAGCAACAGGGTCCCTTTAGCTTACGTTACAGGCAGCGTTTATAGGGCAGAAGGGCTTTTGTCGACCTTTTCAAAATAGCATTCTTCCATCTTGATGTCTTGCATTTACACACATGATGCAAATGAGTCTGAATAGCAATCAGAAATCAGTTAAGAAAGATCCACTGAACTATATGACTTCAAACTGGATCTGTGGATTGCAACCCTTGTAGCCAAACAAGAAAAGCCTCCTTGCCCCATTGCTCCAAACTCACCCCAATGCAACACACTTGTGTCATTGTTAGTATGCTTCCTCAGCTCAGCTGCCTCTAAGGTATTACATTGGCACCCTTCAAATGTATTTATTGATTAATCAGCATTTCCACAGGAGTGCTTGTACTCTTATCTCTTCTCGCCACATGAAGGATACAAGCATACACAGTTGCATACATGTTGTGCAGTTACTTTTTTCTTTGTGGCTAAATTCATTGAAGGTAAGAAATGTAATTTAAGAATTCAACCTTCTATAGGGTATGTCTATTTTCCAATCTATAGCTTGGCAGTAACTATTTAGTTGTCAGTACTTCTGGACATTACTCAGCTGTAACATAACAAAGATCCAGCACTGTGCCATTTCATCTCCTGATGCTAATTAGGAGGGACATGATGGGACATGATTCCAAGCACACAAAGAGAGCAGCAATGGCCAGGTCTGATGTGCTCAGGTGCTGCCTGATCAGCAGCAGCCAATGTGTCCATTGTAGTATACGTCGTAGTGCGTAAAAAGGTGTGGATCTTCCCTAAAAGAAAGACCTGCACACTTTTACACACTTGCAAAACTTTTATGAACTGCCAAACATTTCAGGTAAATGTCAGAGTGAGGACAAGATCATTTAATCTAGCTTACTTTTTATGAAGGTTTGTAGTATAATATTATGATCTGAAGCACAAGTAAAGAAGAAATTTAATGTACAAGCTTGTACACAACATGCAAACATACATAGCTGGAGTAGAAACAAATACTGTCAGATCATAACTCTGATAATGATAACTCCACCTGGAGACATGGTCACCTAAGATAGCCAGCTGCCTCTCTTTTATAGTAGCAGCTGCAGATGTGGATGTACTGTTTCCTTAATTTTTAAAATTCTTAGGACCCTTTTCTTTTAAATAATATCTAGTAGAACCTTTCAGCATATGGTATGACACTTTCCCTATTGGGGTAGGGCTTGGGGTAGGGCACTCTGAGATTGGAGTAGTGGGTACAGCTATGGGCTTGCAAGCAATGGTACCTGGGTTCTATTCCGGGACAGGGCAATCAATTCCTTTATGTATCTTAAGATGCTAAACCCTATGTATCTAAATACCTAAAGATCCTGAACCCTACCGCTCACATTCTTGCCTCACATTCAGTATTTCCACTGCTTTAACTTTTGTTTTCACTACTTTTCTTGTAGTTTTCACTACATATCATCTTTGATGTTTTCACTACTTTTCGCTTTTAAACTATTCTTTTTAAAAATTTCATATATTTGTGACACTACTGAAGTTGTGAGTAGCATGACTGGTCATGTGTTTACGGTGGTCTTAATCAGTAGTTAACATTCTTTTCGCCACCAATATGCTGGTGACATCAAGGACATCCTTGCTCGGCCAGATGATGCGCGAGATTGTTGTATCATCACATACGCACAGGGCACCATTCAGTAACCAGTAAGATAGCTACCCTTCCATTTTAACATACACAAGTGTGCAAGTTGTGGATGATATGCTGGATAATGTTATTATAGAACCAAGTACTGGTTCTTGGGCATACCCAATAGTTTTGGTTGGCAAAAGGACGGCGGGGTGGGGGTGGAGGGAGATGCAAAAGGGGTCAGGTTTTGCATTGATTTTCACAAATTATCACACAACCCTTGCCTAGAATTGGCAAAACACTGATGGGGCTTGCTATTTCTCAAAAATAGATCTAGGCAGTGGGCTACTGGCAAGTAGAAGTGTACCCTAAAGACAAGGAAAAGATTGGCTTTGTCCGATTGGATTTTCTCAGTGTTGTGTGATGCCCTTTAGTTTGTGTAATGTGCCTGCTACATTTCAACGGCTAATAAAATGGTTGAAATTGGACGTCTTGTTTAGTTTACCCTGACGATATCATTGTGCATAGTACAAGTGTTGAAGAGGATTTACTCGTTATAGAAAGGCTGGGATAAATATCAAGCCTTCAAAATATTGCAGACCAGTGTTTGTTACTACGTTTCTTTCCAAAAGGGTGGAGATGATCCGGAAAAAATTAGGTGCATTGCAGATTTGCCTCTTCCATTCAGTCACAGATTTACAATCTTTTTTAGGGTTAGCATCCTACTACTGCAGGTTTATCAGAAACTTTGCACACATTTCAGCTCCTTTGCATCAGCACACAAGATAGGGATTGGGTGTGGTCACCACAGTGCAAGAATGCTTTTTTTTTTAGCTTAAGAAAGCACTTACATCTACACCTATTCTTGTTCTGCTAATTTATCTGTTCTTGCTCTGCTAATTTATCTGTTCTTGTTTTGTCATGCGTAGTTTGTGCTAGACACTGAGCAAGTACTGATGGGCTAGACTGTCTCAGGTTGCTAGTGGGAGGAAGCACGTGAGACTTCACAGATGGATTATCCATGGTTTTTCACAAATTAATCTATTTCAAAAGTGATTTGGATGTAGGATTGTTTCATACAAAAAGCAAGGAAATAATATGGCTTGATAGGAAGCTTCACAAAAGGCCTACGGTTTGCAGATACAGACATGTCTCATCTTCATTTTTGCAAAACGTAGGACTGTTTTTTTATAGCATTCATTAAGCCCTACTGCACCTTATTTAGATAGAGATAGTTTTGATTTACATGTTTGCCTTGACAATGACAGGAATGCTCACGGTGTGCACATGATTCAATTTCAGTTCCTTAGCTACACTTGCTATCATACACCAGAGCACCCTGTACAGTCACATGTAAAGATATGTGAAATAAGTCATGTGTCTTCATCAGACATAACACACATAATAAAACAGTACACAAACATATATGTGAGGCTTGTTTGGCAGACAAAACATCACCTCCTCTCTTACATTCCTAGGTGTGGCTATTTAGGCCTGTTTGACAATGGGTATAGACATCACATGGACTTTTCATTCTGTGGGAAAGAATTCTTTTTCTGCTAGTTGATGCCCACCTATAATAAGTGGCCAGAAGTGTTCATTACAACCGACATTTCCACACAATATAGCATGAATAAACTGTGATACATTTGGTTTCACACATCGTCAGTGCTCCATATCATCCCAGTTGATGAAAGGGCAGGTGGCAAGATAGCCAAGCTCTGCAGCACATGCAGGCTAAATGCATTCTTATTGTTTAGCACCATTTTCACTAATGTAGCCAGGTTATTCGGTGAGGACAAGGTTGAATTTTTCAAGGACCCCTACAGATCACAGAGTGATGCTAACACTGGATAAACCACAATGCAGCAGAACTCCTATGTGCAGTACTGAGTGAGACACAAACAAAATTAGTCAAAACCAAACAGAACCCCTATGGAAGACAGAGGGATGTGAAAACAGCGATAATCAAAACAGCACCATGGTGTTCCACACTAGGAAGGAGGTGTTTGCTTCCAAGGAACAGGTGATCGAGGACTTTCTCACCAGAATGAAGTGGTTACAATGCAGGTACTGTTATGGAATGTTGTCTTATCTCGTAGCCAGGTCATGGTTAACAGTGGAGAAGACATGTGTATCACCTCCTGAAGATCGGAGGTGACCAGGATCAGATGGCAAGAGAAAGAAATGTCCGAGGTTGTTGATGAAGAGGTTTGAAGTGCCTCCAACTGCAGAGGGAAAGCAAAAGGAGGACCATCTAGAAGAATAGGACAAAGTAAACCCAAAAGCTGGAGGATAAGAGGCTCTTCAGAAGCACAACTACCGATAAGCATTACCATGCAAGACGTCACCTAACAGGTAGCAGGGAGGGAAGAATGCCCCTGTATTATTTGCTGTGCAATTGAATTATGACTTGACCATGCGTAATTCTGTGGCAGTTATGTGAATAATATCTTTGGCAGTATGGCACATTGTTGCATACATGGATAAGGTTGCAAGTAATGTGCAGTTTCGATAGTGAGAAAGGGATGCATTGGGTCATGAACTCTTTCATGAAATTCACAGTATATAGATCACAGCTTTAACTACGTAAGCTGGAGTAGACTACCATGCATCAATGCATGCGTGGGTGGATGTATGTGTTAAGCATGTGCATACATTTGTGAACGAGCATTTACGGCTCCATAATGCAATTGTAGTATCCGCAAATTTAAAAAAGCTGGACCAGAGATAATATATATCTCTGGCAAGGCTGTGAGTATTGTGTTCAACGGAATTGAGCTTGGCGCAAACTGCGAGATATTATTTTTTAAGAGAAAATGATCAATACGCGCTACATCAACATCGCAGCCAAGTGCAGTGTCGCGGTTGTCGTCTGGATGCTGCTATCGCTCCAAACAGTGTTCTACGTGTATAGGCCTTCTTCACCAAATGAGGTACAAACCGTACAATATGCGAGAGCAATGCATGCATGTGTAGTATTGGCGCCTGCACTTTGATCATAATGCATACTGCGGAATTACACTGCAACGGGTAGGAAACACCTAAGTTTGTCCTCCTTCTCCTCCCCAATCCCATACCCCGCACTCCAAAATATGTGTACTAAGCTACCCGGCATAATACTGGCCATTCTTATTCATTTACTTTTTCACCATGGATCTCTATAGTCTGGCTTAACCAGACACCGACGTGAAACTGGGTTTCTTACTAAGTTTCCTACTTTTTGTCTCCTGCACTGCTTGTGCATCGTATATTTACTGAGCCCCTATAAAATCAAAGTAATTAGCACCTTTCGCAAGGGTGAGCACCAATTGATTGCATTCATACTGTATACTTTTCAGTTGCAGCTAAGGTCAACATCAACCGGATGTGCTAATTATACCAAATCTGTTTGCCTACAAGTGTTAAATCAAACTAAGAACTGCTTGTCTTGTGAACAAGGAGATGAGAACTACATTGCCATTTCAGCAAGCATAGACCAGGAGGCCAATGAGAACATTGTTAAGATTATTATGACTGGCCTTTCACTGCTTGGAGCTTCTCAAACATGTATATCATCCCTGATACCATTCATGTGTCTGTACTTGTTCCCTCTGTGTGGTACCAATGCAACAGTTAGCAGACAGCAATGTATTGACATTAGTACAGTTCTATGCAAAGATGAATGGCAGAGGGCATTGAGCATTCCAGCTTTAAAGGACCAAATCCTGAAGTGTGAAAGTCTTCCCTCAATAGCAGGAAAAGGTCTGTTCTTTAGTTTGTATTCTACCATTTATATTTGACAAAATTGTTTTAATTACCATGATCAGACACAGCCTCTTCATTTAATAACAATTCAATGACAACCAATGCAGTGCAGGTGAACTGCAGTGACCAGTTTGTCTTGAAAAATAGAATATGCCAACCACTGTGTGACAAACTGAAGTTGTTTTCAAATGAACTTTCAGATAGTGCTTTTGTGATTGACGTCTTGGCAACATTTGCCGGGGAAATCTTTGGAGCATTGCTGATTATATGTTGCTGCATATGGCGAAAAAAGATGTAAATTATTGCTATTATGTACATTTTCAGAATCCTTTTTTTTTTTCATTCAGGTTTGTGTTCCCTTCAATAATCATTTTGTACATGGCAATAACTATTGTGACACTAGGTAAGAACATTATGAACACTGATGATGGAATTTCATTTTTCAGCTTTCAATAGTTAACTAGAATTCAATTGTCTACATACAGCAATGTTTGCTTTAGTCTCATCATTTGTGGATCGCAAGACATTATTCTGCAGTAGTCAGTACCTTACAGAGGCACTGAAGACACCAACTGCATACTGTTCTGTAACAGGTAGGGGCAAAGTGAATAACCATCTAGTGATGCTTCAATGTGATATTAGCACAAATGTTATGATGAATAAGCCATTGAAGTGATGGACCTAGTGTACTAAGTGCAGTCCTTGGATCATTGTATTTTATGCAAAAATTGGCAAAGGACATATTGTGTTGCAATAGACATCACCATGACTATTGTATTCAATCATCCTCATACTCAATGTTTTGTGTACCTTCAGTACCCTTTAGTGTGCAGGGTTCTCTAATAATTTGTGTCTTTCAACTGTTTACAGGAAGTGTCTTCGTTTACGCAATCATTCAGCTTGACTTTTTCTGTTTATGCCATGTGATTGTAGTTTTTGTGAAATTGCAGTTTCCTTTACATTCTCGAGGTCTTGAAGGAAGCAAAATGATCCATTTCATAGTAGTACTCCTAGCAGTGCTAGTGCCATGCATTCCTGTAATTGCTGCATTTTCAACTGGAGGATACTCTACTGCCATTTATCCACAAACTGTGTGCTTAATGAAGGATCCAGATGCAGCATACTACTCATTTGCATTTACTCTAGCTATAATCAATGGGATTAGTGTGCCATTACTGATCATCTCCTTCATGATTGTTATCAAGGTACATCTCACTCATGCTTGCAATATTGCTCTCTCACTCTTAGTATCTTGAATTTCTAGCATAATCTCATAAAGAGAAGAAGTTCCAATGCAGATAAACCCTTGCCAACTATAGAGATGAAACTTCTTGCTCTGCGCTGCTATTTTATATTCCTTGCGGCAGTGATTCAAGCAACATCCACCATAGTAACTAGAAACCACGACCAGTTTTATGCAGCTTTCCTGAATTATTTGGCATGTGAATCGGCAGGTACAAGTCCAAAATGCAATGCTGCAAAAGAAGCTATGGAAGAGCTGACGGTTCCTGGAGTATGGATGACTCTTCAGGTACTTCTGGGAACATTCCCCGCTGTGTACCTTGTATATGTTGTCAACTTTGGAGAAGTAAGCAGAAGTGCCTCTACTGTGTCGATAAAGTATGCTGCATTGGAAAGAATGATGCACAAGATGGTATTAATGTACCATAAGAATGAACTGAAATGAATATCTGCTGTGTATAAGTAAAATCCCACTTCATATCAAAGCATTAAATCATTTTGTGTAATGGTTGAAATTGTACGTGCAGTGAGTCAAGATTCTAATACAAAAAGAGTGTGCCGGGGTACATGGAATACGCATATCTACCTAGCATGCATACACAGACCCCTCCTAGAAAAGGGCAGGCCCCCCTGCATCATAAATATTCTGTCCCAGTCTTTGAGGTCTTCTATGAGGTAGAGTTGTCCTTTTGGGGTTAAAAGGAACCTTCTGCTCTTCAGTATGGGCCTCTTGTTTTTCAATTATCTGTCTTCACATGAAGCAGGGAGACTGTCATCATCATCGTCTAGGATTCCAGGTACAGTAAACCCTCATCAGAGCCATTTGTTGAAGTGTCAGCTGGTTCATGCTACAACTCTTCCAAAGTTTGAGGTTAAGGTTACACATGGTTTAGCTGGTGCACTTGATGTTTACGAGCAAAACAACACTAACCACTTTGTGTATCTTGCAAGGTCTCTGCTAGGAACAGCTTTGGGGACTAACCACGAAGAACTGCCAGGCAGTGCAGCCCCTACTTTGGATGGATCACTTGAAGATTTGTTGCACAGCTCATTCATTGGAGAGGCATATGCTCCTGGACCTGTCAATATGCCTTTCCATACGAATACAGTCTCAAATCTAAGGCATAACTGATTCACCTTTTTGGGTAAGCCATACACATTCAGGTAACTGAACTTTTCTTCCAAATAGTTCAAATATGAGTTCAACGGGGGTGCACCCTGTATACACTAGGCCAGCACCACTCAAGTCCCCAGTTGTGATGTTTAGTAGCCGTACCTCTCACATGAATCCGTCAGATTGATGATGGTAGGAGCCTTCTCTGGTCTTACTGATTCATAATGCAGTGCACAGCTTTGAATAATGCTGATTTCCGACTCATTAAAAGTTTGTCTCTTCTATACATTTACACGCTGCAATGTTCAGAAGCAAGCTGCCTTCAAGACTAGATGGGAGCAATGCAAAGTTTACTGCGATTCATTTTGTTGCACTGTACACACTGACACCGTGCTATCTAGCACAGTGTGACGTCAAGTTTGATAGCGTAACATTTACTAGTCTTGCAGCACCGGATGGCTGTGACGTGGTATGGGAACGAGATCAACCCCCCCCCCCCCCTTCCCCCGAGGCGGGGGAGGGGGGGGGGGCTGATTTGATACTAGATTGATTCGACACATGCATGCAAGTGTGAGGTTGTAGAGAAAGTGCTAAGCTTCTGAGGAAAACAGTTGTAAGGCATTTTACACGTATCTAATTACGCGTGTGTGCTAATTTTAATTCATTGTGCTAGTTAGTAACATGCAGCGCCGTTGAATGGCGTGCTGCAAAATGATACTTCCAACGCTCCTGGCCTTGTTGGCCGTTTCCGCGTTGAGCCCACTTGATGGCTGCGCGCTGAACACCACATTAGCAACTGGAGTGAGATCCAACGAATTCTTAACGTCTGTAGTCGACACAGGTCAGGGCGACTTGTCGTGCTCTTAAATCGCGCGTCATTTACCGCGTAACCCATCCGTCCTATCCGTACATCACACAACGCAGAGTACATTGTCACATTCACTGGATACTTCTCTAATGACGCTCGTACGAGTTTCATAAGCTCGGCCCTGCATCACGCTTGTGGTTGGTCCATCATCAACAGGATCAATCCCGGAGAGCATTACCCGAGCGATTTCTCGCTTATACGGGTGACTACCAACGCGTCCCAAGTGGTCGACGCGCTGCACAAGCATCCCCTAGTGAAGCGAGTCGCCTCACAGAAGCGGTTCTCCCGCATTCTAGCGGCGAGCGAGGACCGTTGTGTGGGAGGGTGCGAGACGGCCGGCTGGAAATCTAGGTCCACAATGAAACTGTCGTTTCAGGATGACGCGCCAGTGAGTTCTACTAGTGTGTACCTTTTCCCCAATAGGTGCACACCCATTGTGTTCTACGTGTGTGACTTGATATTGGACCATCCTGTACGTACCCGCATGGCCCTGCTAAGCCTGGAAGACACTGGTATGTCGGGCGACGTCTGATGCGCGCAATTCCGCGCCAGGTTACCTTGGCGCTTCAAGCTGACGTTCTCTGGAGTGCGGGTCATACTGGGAAAGGGGTCAAGGTAAGGCACATTTGGAGTTAGATAAGAACTGTTTAGAGTTACAAGGTAAAGCGTTGTGTTGGGCAAGGCATTGGAGTAACGCACAACTGCGCCGCAAGTGACGGCATTAGAAATGAAAGGGCAAGAAGTTTAAGATATAGGAGAAACTGACATGATGCTATTCTTGTTTGAGCTGTGGACATGGAAGGGTTTTATTACTTTTTTGGTACAGGTTGCTATTTTTGACACTGGACTAGCAAAGGATCATAGTCACTTTCGGCGTGTCATGGACCAGACGGATTGGACGGATGAAAAGACACTCGAAGACGGACTAGGGCACGGGACGTTTGTGGCAGGAGTGATAGCCAGCTCTTCTGACTGCATGGGGTTTGCCCCGGACGCTGACTTGTACATCTGTAGAGTCTTTACCAACAGCCAGGTGTGTCCCTTTGCAGGGGGTGCGTGTGTGTGCTTGTGTGTGCAAGTTGTGTGTGTGCGTGTGTGTGTGTGTGTGCATGTGTGTGTGTGTGTGTGTGTGTGGTGTTGTGTGCATGTGTGTGTGTGTGCATGTGTGTGTGTGCATGTGTGTGCGTGTGTGCATGCTTGTCCATACATGTGTGCACGCAACCACTAACAGTGTAGCAAAGAACTAAATCAAGACTCTAAAAACAAGTTTTATAATGGCCTCTTTATTCAAACTGAATAAATAACTAATTATTTTGTATCCCTGGTTACGTAACTTGGAATGCTGTTCGTTAATGAAGTTGAACTTTGATTTGCTTATTTGAGTTTAATAATTATTGGACTGGCTGACTTGATAGATTCTATTTTGGGGACCTAATACTGTAATACTATAAAGCACATAATCTTTAATTGATTTAATAAATTCAAACTGGAGTTATATCCGTACTTGTGTGTGTGTGTGTGTGTGTGTCTGTGTGTGTGTGTATGTGTCTGTGTGTGTGTCTGTGTGTGTATGTGTCTGTGTGTGTGTCTGTGTGTATGTATGTATGTATGTATGTATGTATGTATGCATGTATGTATGTATGTATGCATGTATGTATGTGTATTATGTGTGGTCTATGCACAGGTCTCGTACACATCATGGTTTCTTGATGCCTTTAATTACGCCATTATGAAGAAGGTGGACGTGTTGAATCTCAGCATTGGAGGACCTGACTTCTTGGACCAACCCTTCGTTGATAAGGTCTGTGGGGAGGCCGGGGGCTGGTATTGTGATGTAGTAATCAATTTCAGGTGTGGGAGCTGACAGCTAACAATGTCATCATGGTGTCGGCAATAGGGAATGATGGTCCCCTGTACGGGTAAGCAATGTCATCATGGTGTCGGCAATAGGGAATGATGGTCCCCTGTATGAGTAAGGAGATGGAAGTGATCGAATGATGATTGGAGATATAAGATGACATTTATGTCTGTGTTAGACTGTTGAATTTATTAGTAAACACTGATGTAAACAAACTAAATCAAAATCATTATGATCATACGTTTACGTTACTGTAATAGGCTTTGTTTAACTGAAACCCTACAATCAATGCTAGGCAGGTAAATAGTCCTCAAACAAAGATTCTGGTTGATAAATATACGACAGAGTGTGTGTGTGTGTGTGTGTGTTGTGTGTGTGTGTGTGTGTTTGTGTGTGTGCACGTGACGCTGTGCTTAGTGGGATGGTTGCTATGGGCTTGGGCTTAGTGGGATGGTTGCTATGGCCTTATGCTTAGTGGTTACCGTAGCAGCGTAATGATGTCATCACTGCTCTCCCCGAACACAGGACTCTCAATAACCCAGCAGACATGATGGACGTCATTGGTGTAGGGGGAATCAACTTTGAAGACGAAGTAGCTCGTTCTCTTCCAGAGGGATGACCACTTGGGTACGTAAAACCAAGACACAAACACACCTTTCTTCTCATCAAACCCCTCCTCCTCCCCCCATTGGGGGGGGGGGGGGGGGGAAACCCTTCCATCCCCTCAAGATACTTTATAGCCTTCCCTACCCCTCCTCCCTCTAGGAGCTGCCCACTGGATACGGACGCGTCAAGCCGGACATCGTGACCTACGGGTCGGGGGTCCATGGGAGTGCCCTCAGAGGGGGTTGCAGGTCCCTGAGTGGCACCAGCGTTGCCTCCCCTGTGGTGGCAGGGGTCGTGGCCCTTCTGGCGGGGGCCGTTCCCCGGGAAAAGGTGAACCCCGCCAGCGTGAAGCAGGCGCTAATGACCTCAGCGCGACGTCTCGTCGGTCCGAACATGTTTGAACAGGGGCATGGCAAGGTGGACCTTCTCAGGGCTTACCACGAGTTGAGCGGGTACACACCACAGGCTAGGTGCGTGGGGGGGAGGGGGGTGTGGTCACAAGCTAGGTGTGTGGGGGAGGGGGTGTGGTCACAGACTAGGTGTGTGGGGAGGGGTGTGGTCACAGGCTTGGTGTGGGGGGGGTGGTCACAGGCTAGGTGCTTGGGGGAGGGGTGTGGTCACAGGCTAGGTGCGTGGGGGGAGGGTGTGGTCACAGGCTAGGTGTGGGGGGAGGGGTGTGGTCACAGGCTAGGTGTGTGGGGAGAGGCTGTCTTGTCTCTCATGAGTCTGTGTTATGAAAAGTGTAAATATCAGAAGAACAACACTGCGTTATAAATAGAGTGGACATTATTTATGCCCTGAAAAAAAAAAAAATGACATGCAAGGTTTTATACACCTAAATATTCACAGCTGAGTGTGTTAGCGGTTAAGTAATTTCTGTCTGTTTGTATTGTATTCATTGTAAGGTGTATTACAACTGTTACTATATTTGGAACAGCTTCAGTCCCAGTTACATTGACCTGACCGACTGCCCCTACTTCTGGCCCTACTGCACTCAGCCCTTATACTATGGGGCAGCCCCTGTCATTGTAAATGTAAGTCCATCATTGGGTTTTGGGGAGGGGGGGGGGGGGGGGGGTGAAAGAACTCCTTTCATAGGAATCTGTTTCATAGGAGTCTGACCTTATGTCCTTGCCTAGGTGACCATTCTCAACGGCATGGGAGTGACAGGCAGAGTTGTGAGCAAGGTAACCTTGTGCATTCGTTTCGTATTAATGCACACCTTTTATGTTTATTGCCTGTCCGGTCATTCCCCCCTCATCCCCAAATATAGCCCACCTGGCACCCCTACGTCCCCCACAACGGTGGCTTCCTGGAGGTGTCCATTTCCTACTCCTCTGTCCTGTGGCCCTGGTCCGGCTACCTGGCCGTATCGCTTTCAGTGTCCAGGGAGGCCAGGGATTGGTCTGGGGAGTGCAGGGACACATTGCGGTCTCCATTGCCTCCCTGGGGTGAGCTAACCAACTTATCGGGTAACAGGAAAGTTTAGTGGTACTAAAAGCTGGCAAATCGCACGTTGCAAGGGTTTTTAAAAAAATTATGTGGCAAGGTTAATATTGACTTGAGGACGAGTCATTTCCCATTTCTAACAATTCATTGACAGAATTTTATTTGGCAGTCCAAGTGGACAGGCCACCAAAATCTCCAGTATTAAGTTACCGCCAATTTTTCCTGTTACACCTTATCCATGCCTCAGTATGTGTGTGGTTTGAGGGTTAATGCACCCTGTTGCCTCTTAGGCTCTTGGGTCTGGGGACCAGCTGATGTCCACTGTGTTGCTACCCATCAAGGCTCAGGTTGTGGCCACTCCCCCACGCTCTAATAGGATACTGTGGGACCAGTTCCATAACGTCCGCTACCCTTCCGGGTATGTGCCAAGAGACAATTTAAGGATGAAGAATGATCCTTTGGATTGGTACGTATGTGTGTGTGTGTGTGTGTGTGTGTGTGTGTGGTGTGTGTTTGGTGTGGGGTGGTTTGTTGTGTGTGTGTGTGGTTTGTGTGTATGTGTGTGTGTGTGTGTGTGTGTGTGTATGTGTGTGTGTGTGTGTATGTGTGGTGTGTGTGTGTGTATGTGTGTGTGTGTGTTTGTGTGTGTGGTTGTGTGTGTTGTGTGTGTGTTGTGTGTTGTGTGTATGTGTGTGTGTGTGTGTTTGTGTTGTGTTGTGTTTGTGTGTGTGTGTGTGGTGTGTGTGTGTTGTGTTGTGTGTGTGTGTTGTTGTGTGGTTTGTGTGTGTGTGTGTGTATGTGTGTGTGTGTGTGTGTGTGTGTTTTTGTGTTGTGTGTGTGTGTTTGTGTGTGTGTGTGTGTGTGTGTGTGTGTGTGTTTGTTGTGTGTGTGTGTTGTGTGTGTTGTGTGTGTTGTGTCTGTGTGTGTTGTGTTGTGTGTGTTGTGT
>JABACO010000678.1:0-24361 GCA_013339895.1 Ephydatia muelleri | reverse complement strand
CCCTCCCCTCCCTCTCTCTCTCTCTCGATCTCTCTCTCTCTCCCTCATCCTTCCTCCCTTGATTCTCATTTCTCTCCCTCGTCAATACCCTTGTGTCACGAACTTTCTCCTCCCCGGGTGACACATACATTCTCCTCGTGCTGTAGGTAAAAGGCTTCCCGCCAGGTTCATCCACATGCACACAGCACAGGTGTATCAAATTAAATACTAAAGTTCACGGCCGGCTAACAGGTATGCGCAACATCATGCACGCTTACCCGTCCCAAGCCTTGCAAATGCTATCGGACAACGTTTATTTGGTTTGGTATAGGTTTGCGTTTCCTGCCACATATCCGAACCACAGAGATGTGGATTATAACTGTTGCACCCGAAGCCATACTCCAGAGAGAGACACATATGTAAGCTGAGATCACTATTCCTTCATTGGGTGTTGAATGGTGGAGTCTATAGACATGAAAAGTGAACACCGGTATTTCAAAGATGAAGAACAGCAGTGGAAAGTTGGCTAATGGAAGGAGCTGTTTTAGTGCGTTAGAAAACTGGTCACCATCGGTGATTAGTTCGTACTTAGATCTCCGATAAACTTGACTGGCCAGTTTTATCACCAACTAGGGTGTGTAACCTCCCTGCATAATGAAAATCGATTTTTCCGAAAACTTTTAAAACACTAATCGATGTTTCAGGTTTTTGTGGATCTGAAAACGAATAGTTTAAGAAACAAAATCAATTTTTTCGAATAGATTTTGCCAAATTTCCTGCCGAATACCTAGGTTATTCAGGTTATGGTGCTTGTGGAGTGCACACTGAGAAGATAATTTATGTCTGCACAGAAATCCACCTGGTCTTGCACCCAAACTAGAGCTATGCATGTCAGTTGAAAACACAGGGACGCAAAGGTCTATAGTAGCATGTGTTTGCCAAATAGAGTTTAATAAATTGTTTGTCTTTACCATGCACTTGTACATATCAATAGTAATGTAGACCTAACCATCCAACACTAACCACTGAAACTAGTCTCGTACCCAGACCCACCATGACGTAAGCGTTATCGCTTACAGTATAAACACTACGAGTAATGCTAAGTTGCTATTCGAACGGATAGGTTTTTGCGAATATCCGAATAACCCGAATAACCTGATAACCGGTTACACACCCTATCACCAACCATGGCTGTGGATGCGGCTATCAGTATAAACATTGCAGGACCATCCCAGAGAGCAAATCTTTCAATCAATGCAACACTCCCATTCAGCGCTTGAATGTAACATGTAGAGCCAAAAAAACTTGACCCGTAGGTCTGGGTGACCAGAGGTAGAGCAGCTATCAATGCTGGCACGAGTAGCGAGGTCACAACGTACAACGCTTCAAGCTTCTTCATATTCTTGTGGAATACCGCAAAACAGAATAGATGAAAGGTCACCCACGTCGTGAAGAGCAGCTTCATCCATTCCGTGTACACCTCCAGGAATCCAATAGCAGTACATAATCGACGATAGATGTCAGACGATTCGTCATAGTTGATAAACCGCATGGCCTGCAAAATGCCTACCGATGCCATCGCCAGCGCAGACAGTACTTGATAGAGAGCCAGTCGGTAGACGAGCGTTTTGTACAGCTTCAGACGAAGCACCAAGATGGCTGCCCAGTAGACACACGACTACGGAAACACCGTGAGCCGACGAGAAAACTACATGATTCGTAATACGGAATTTACCATCTTTTATACACTAGAACGGCACAGACACAATCATGGAGCTACAATAAATGCTGTAGTAGTACATGAGTGCGTGGGAGCGATGTGGAGGAGGGGATTTGTATTTAAAAGAGTAGCGTGTTATATAATCTCGTACCCAGACTCAAACGACTTTGAACGCTGACTTGCACACATATCCGATTCCTAGGTTTACCAGTTCTCATTGCCACAACACTATACTGCGCAATACGAATGTACTCATAACAGGCTACATGCACAGCTCCTGGAGGAAAGAGGAGTACCATCTAGAATTTGTGTGGGAGCCAGTTGCTATCTAGCATTTGCGTATTGTTATGCGGACTGTTTATGGCCACCATATCTGGTCCTAGGACCAGATATGTTGGCTACAATATCTAGTCCTAGGACCAGATATGGTGGCCATAAATGTCCGCCCGGTCCGCCCGGACCACTCTAGAATGCAATATCTGGTCCTAAGTGACAATAAGTGGTCCGCTTTAGCCCGGACCCTTTATGGCTGTCCAAAATGGTCCCATGGACAATAGATGGCTACGACAACTGGTCCTACCGACTGTTCCCATATGGAGAAATGAACGGTCACGAAAGTTGCGGTTTGTAAATTTTTGGATTTCATTCCGCGGTACGTTCCGTAGAGAATGTATGGCGTTTTTACAAACTTGATTATTATTTAATTAAATAACGGACCTGCAACTTTTGCTACCCACTAATACTACTCTAAATGATGTTCAAATGTAGGCAATTCAAATTTTGTATCTCATACCGTCCAAAATTCTGGGACCATTTCTGAAAATATGATATTCCATAGACTTGTACACAAAATGGAAAAAAATCATGCTATTAAGATATTCCATTAGTTATATCTAATGAGAGCGCGAGAGGGGTTAGAACTTTTGCCACCCTCTATAAAACTATTCTATAACTATCCAAATAATATAATATATGACAAAAAGTGAATGTTGTCGTGAAGAATTTGGGGACCATTTTTAAAAATAGTAAACCAGTTTTGGTGCAATAAGGCGCCATTTTAAAATGGCGTTTCTATGGGTTGCCATAGATATTTAGCTAACGTGAGACCTCTAACTTGGACGCGCCCATCTAGGGCAATTCTGCGAGGGTGGAGTCGAGGCA
The DNA here is from genome assembly GCA_013339895.1 of Ephydatia muelleri. NCBI lineage: Eukaryota > Metazoa > Porifera > Demospongiae > Spongillida > Spongillidae > Ephydatia > Ephydatia muelleri. The sequence goes on along the minus strand of JABACO010000678.1, from coordinate 21,501 downwards.
GAGGGCGAGGTGGGCCAGGGGGCGGGGTAGACAGGAGGAAATGAGCGTATAAACTATTTAACCCATCATACATGTACATGTATACTGAAATAATACACAATTAATGTAACACAGACACTTTATACACGCGTAGGCAATGAACTGGTAGAATCACACACAATAGGAAGTTTATAAGAACGTATAATCTATTTCTGAAAACAGCGTTTCCTAGACTTTGCATTAGGAAATTCATCTTTCACATCCGAATAATCTAGTTGCTTGCAATTGGTTATATCTATGCTCATGATTGCAAGATAATTCAGACGATCTTGCCTCATAGTTGATCTTAACCGATTATACGCGGAAGACGCAAATATGCGTATATACGCAGCCTGGCCGTGATAGCAGGACATTGCCAGTGGTTATTGTGTACGGCGTAAACGAATGATTGTTATACCAACAGGGTCTGTGCAAAAGTTCAATAGCTATATCTTACAGTCTTCATGTAGGGGGAGGGATGCAGCGCGTGATAAGGTCTGATTACTGCACACTCAGCGTACATACACGGCTATCAACACATTACTATATACGTACATTCAGCGTTTGCTACCAACACATCCTTAAGTATACTCAGCGTACAACCATGTATGCACCCACACGCAACACAAAGTCCACTCACGTACACCTACGCGCTACCAGCTACATAACAACATACGTATTGCTCAATCAGAGACATTATATACCAATGATCATCTCTCGCTCAAAAGAGTTGCGTCATCACAACCACTGCAAAACGAAACTTCACAAAATTGTCTCTCTGAAAAATTCCACGCCATGGATGTGGTATATACAGTACGAACGCATTCTGATACCATGCATGAAAAATGATAAACATGTTACAATTCCGCGTATAATCGGTTAACTGGTATTTTAAAAGTGCCAATCGAGAGAATGACCGTTCTTCAGAGCAGTTGGTGCACATCAGTGAAAGGTGAATTCGCAAAGCAGTTGTGACATTTGGAAATGTAGTGATCACATTTACTTTCAAAATTGTACTTAGCATCTGCATTTGTTTTTTCTTTTCCAATAAATTCTATGAAATGTATCATTTCATTTGGGAAAGAATCATCTACATCTGACCCATAAACAGACACAAAGGCTTTTGATTCCTCTTCAAATGCACGCGCAGCCACTGACATGTCATGAAATTCAGTCGAATCTAAAGCGTAAGTTTACTATTGAGTAGGCAGCAGTCCTTTCTTTACACTCTGTAATCAAAGTGTCAATTATTCCGAAGAATGTCTCTATTCGAAATTTATCCCTTCCATGCAGCGGAGTAGATTGATGGTACGTATTCATCCATTGGTCGTTCATTAGATGGTGCCAGCATGGTTGCACTTGGTTCAGTTTCATTCACACTGTCATGCGCGTTGTTGACTACGTCTAAGCACTGATGTTCTGCCGCTGCGGTTTCGAGGGTACCAGCCTGGAGGGTACTGTGGTTTGGCTCGTTTTGAATACTAAATCCAAAGGACAAAAGCCTAGGCAGTTTGCTTTGTAGCCCATTCCATTCATCAAGCTGTTCTTTCCGCTTCTTTCGCTTCGATGCTCCACTTCGCACACTTCTATTCTCGATCTCTTGCTCCGGCTCCATATCCATGCTTAACTCGCTCAATTAACGCAGATTAGTAATTTAGAACGAGTTACTATAAACCAAGCAAACATGAATATCATTATTATGAGCACCATGGGGGGGGGGGGGCCCCCTCAAAAGCAGTGGGCCCTGGGCAGCCGCCCCGGTTGCCCCCCCCCCCCCCCCCCTAAATCCGGCCCTGCATATACTTCGCATATCAAATTTTTATGTTAGCGGATTCTATAGGCCTACGCGTAGCTGAATCTAGTGTCTGAGAAACAAACCAGCAGCCAAACGTGATCACATGTACATGTACATGCGACACCTCCAGTTATCAAATTAACACAACAGCAACGCTAATATTTTGCAGATCCGAGGTGACACAGCGAAACCATTACATTGAGACGGTAACGTCTCATCACGTGACCTTACCCGTCACTCAGATGTAGGCGGATACCGTTGATATCAATACCAACGGTCCGTCTGTGGACGGAGAGTGGACGGCAACGTCCTTCCCCTCCGTCGCTCTGTCACGTCTTTAAACGTTCGTCAGTCCGGGAAATCCACGGTTAAAGGCGGTTCGCTTTTTACCGCATCGTACCGTCAGTACGTAAGGTTGGATTTCTGGCTACCGGTACTACAGCGGTACCGCTTCTACTTTCTATCCATGCAACTTTGGCAATGGTGTCTCTGTACTCGTGTGCCTACTGGCAGCCATCTTGCTGTGTTGTCTAAAGCTATACAAAAAGCTCGTCTACCGACTGGCTCTCTATCAAGTACTGTCTGCACTGGCGATGGCATCGTTAGGCGCTGCTATGGGGGTGGTGACCGTGTTCATCAACTATGATCGAAGACTCGTCTATAATCTATGGTCGCGTATGTTCTGCTATTGGATTTCTGGGGGTGTACACAGAATGGACGAAGCTGCTATTCACGATGTGGGTGACCTTTCATTTCTTCTGTTTTGCGGTACTCCACAAGAATCTGAAGAAGCTTGAAGTGTTGTATGTTGTGACCTCGCTACTCGTACCAGCGTTGATAGCTATTGTACCTCTGGTAACCCATGCTTATGGGTTGAGTCCTGATGGCAATATATGCTACATATATGCCAACACAAGTGTTGCATTCATTGAGAGGCTTGCCCTCTGGGATGGTCCCGCAATGCTTATGCTGATAGCCGCATCCACAGCCATGGTTGTCATGGTGACAAAACTGACCAGTCAAGTGTGTCGAAGATCTAAGTACGAACCAATCACCGATGGCGACCAATTTACGAAAGCTCTCAAACAGCTCCTTCCATTGGCTGCTTTTCCTATATTATTCTTCATTCTTGAAATACCGGTGTTCATATTTCACGTTTATACAACCCAACATTCAACACCAAATATGCAAATGAAGGAACGTATATCGCTTATGTGGTGTGTTTTGCTCTCTGGAGTGCGTCTTCGGGTGCAACAGTTATAATCCACATCTCTGTGGTTCGGATATGTGGCAGGAGACACAAACCTAAAAAACTACATATAATTGATATCATGCATGTAGAATAAATGTTTAGGATACGAACTCGTAGTGTGCATGCATCAGTGTAGCGCGTGGCGTGCAACTGGAATCGGCATGCACGCAGAAAACAGTGTATTGATGTGTGGAGTTGCGCATGCATGTTGGCATCATATCATAACTGTGCTTTGATGCAACGTTCTGTGTGTTCATGACCCAATTGTACGCAACAGCCGATCACACATTTGGATCTGGGAACGAGGGAACGTCATTGTGATGCGCTCTATAATAGGTGTATACAGTTTAAATAATGCAGCACGGCCTTTAATCCAATGAAACGTAAAGAATCACTACTAGGGTAAGGCTGAGTCGCGGCTGCCAAAGGCCAGCAGCATATCCAGAAATTCCTATACATCGAGAGGACATCTATGCATTTTAAGTCGACAATATTTCCTTTTGCATCAGTGGATAGAGAAAAATTGGTAATCATTATTTGCACTCAAACAATGAAAGGAAAAGTGCTAAAAATTGTCAAAGAAAAAGTAATTCATATCGAGAAATCGAAGGACATCGGATTTACATACGTTTCGTTTTGGAAATTTTGTCCTGATATCTTACATAGATCCATTTATGAAATTGAGTTGATTTAAGTTCATAATTTTCAAGCAAATAAATTGTTTGCGTGTACACGAATTATTTTGTTTGATTGTTTTTAGACAACCAAAAATGCAAAAGTAGTTGCAACCTCTGAAACGTGCTCATCTAAATCAAATAGTATTGGAAACAGCAATAATATCATCACAAATAATTATCTGTCACTTCGACTTGATTAAAAGAGCTTTTCCGTACACATGCTCACAAATCGGTATCACAATGTCCTAATCATTGTATTCCAATGCTAACAAGTAAATAAAAACATTCTCTACGAGAAAGTTGGTGGGATATAGGATTTGAAGGCAATTGGTGGTGTAAAAAGCAAGGAAACAAGGTCTTATCAGATAGGAAAATGTAATAGTCCTATATTTAGCACATTTCTAGGGCGTATGTTATTTGTGTGCTAAATATAGGACTATTACATTTTCCCTTCTGATAAGACCTTGTTTCCTTGCTTTTTACACCACCAATTGCCTTCAAATCCTATATCCCACCAACTTTCTCCTAGAGAATGTTTTTATTTACTTGTTTTCTTTTATTTTTTTTTCACACCCAATTAGAGGAGTTGCATTGACGTCACGCGCGCCTTGCATTGTTTAGTTACATCATATGTATGCTGCTATTTATGTATACGGCACGCTATAAATATGTACCACGTGAGCGTATGCCGCCGCCTTCTATCGTTCCCGTCCGGTTATTGTTTATCTCGTACCCACGCAGCGCATATTTATAGTAACATACTTAGTGATGTAAGATGCGCGCGACGTCACATGCAACTCCTCTATTATACAAGACATATCGATTGTGTATCAGAGTATAACATCGATTATTTATATAAAAGCGAGTCCTCCATCCGATTCTGAAGCTATTCGTGAAATTTTGATCGCTTAAAAGTGTTCCTGTCCCGAGTTATGCGTTGCCAAGAAGGAGAAGAAGACGACCCGCCCCTTGTTCCGAGACTGGGTACGTGAACGGGCAGTACACTCTTGTTCTCTACAACCACGTGGTTCTGCGACATGAAACAAAAACGAAACTACTCATTTTTGACTTCTAGATCGATTGCTAAAACAAGCTACACGATCCGATCGTCGGGAGTGTTGTTACAGACGGGTCGCGTTTTTTTAATGACATTCATAGTCGGGGTCAAATCCTATATGGAAGTTTCTGACGAAACTTTCGACTTCTTGTGCAAAGCAAATATATATATTGAGATACATTTTACTATATTTTGGATGGTATCCACATAGTTCTTGTTTTATACTTGTCACTTCGATTGAGTTTACCGTTACTAGCTTCATAATTACATTAACGCTATTAAAATTTGATTTTTAATTTGTTTTATACTATTAATAAAAATAGCAGTACAAATAATATCATTTGACCTTTGGGTCTGGGTACGAGATTGGATTATCAAAACAACTAATCAAAACTTAATCCCCCACCTCTTCCCCGCCCCCTTCCTCCCCCTATCGCTATTGCGTTCTCTCTACACTAGTAGCTTCGTTCGTCTTTCCTTCAATGATCTTGTAGTCTATAGGATGGCTAATTTCAGTGGCACATCTATATCGAATCATGCAGCGCTCGCAGTGGCCAATGGTGTCTCTGTACTCGTGTGCCTACTGGCAGCCATCTTGCTGTGTTGTCTAAAGCTATACAAAAAGATCGTCTACCGACTGGCTCTCTATCAAGTACTGTCTGCACTGGCGATGGCATCGGTAGGCGCTGCTATGGGGGTGGTGTCCATCAACTCGTCTATAATCCATGGTCGCGTATGTACTGCTATTGGATTTCTGGGGGTGTACACAGAATGGACGAAGCTGCTATTCACGATGTGGGTGACCTTTCATCTCTTCTGTTTTGCGGTACTCCACAAGAATCTGAAGAAGCTTGAAGTGTTGTATGTTGTGACCTCGCTACTCGTACCAGCGTTGATAGCCATTTTACCTCTGGTAACCCACACTTATGGGCTGAACTCTGATGGCAATGCATGCTACATTTATGCCAACACAAGTGTTGCATTCATTGAGAGGCTTGCCCTCTGGGATGGTCCCGCAATGCTTATGCTGATAGCCGCATCCACAGCCATGGTTGTCATGGTGACAAAACTGACCAGTCAAGTGTGTCGAAGATCTAAGTACGAACCAATCACCGATGGCGACCAATTTACGAAAGCTCTCAAACAGCTCCTTCCATTGGCTGCTTTTCCTATATTATTCTTCATTCTTGAAATACCAGTGTTCGTATTTCACGTTTATACAACCCAACATTCAACACCAAATGAAGGAACGTATATCGCTTATGTGGTGTGTATTGCTCTCTGGAGTGCGTCTTCGGGTGCAACAGTTATAATCCACATCTCTGTGGTTCGGATATGTGGCAGGAGACACAAACCTAAAAAACTACATATAATTGATATCATGCATGCAGAATAAATGTTTAGGATACGAACTCGTAGTGTGCATGCATCAGTGTAGCGCGTGGCGTGCAACTGGAATCGGCCATGCACGCAGAAAACAGTGTATTGATGTGTGGAGTTGCGCATGCATGTTGGCATCATATCATGCAGTCCGTTAACTGTACTTTGATGCACGTGTGTTGTACGTTTATTTCATTCTGTGTGTACTTGACCCAATTGTACGCAACAGCCGACCATTCATTGGGATCTGGGAACGAGGGAAAGTAATTGTGATGCGCTCAGCAATAGGTGTATACAGTTTAAATAATGCAGCACGGCCTTTAATTCCAATGAAACGTAAAGAATCACTACTGTAAGGCTGAGTCGCGGCTGCAGCATATCCAGAAATTCCTATACATCGAGAGGACATCTATGCATTTTAAGTCAAAAATATTTTCCGATTGCATCAGTGGATGGAGAAAAATCGGAAAATCATGGATTTTGCACTGAAAGGAAAAGTGCTGAAAATTGTCAAAGAAAAAGTAATTAAGTACTTGCGGTCGCTGGTCATTTCGTAATGAAGGAAGTGGTGCTAACGTCGTAACTAGTTAACTAATGTAATATAAGCTCGCTTGTGCACGAGATCTCAGATATCGGTCCTCAAACCATTTGCGGAAATGCTTCTAAGACGAAGGTAGCAACTGAGCTTTATAGCCGCGCCTCAGTCTGTCTTTGATCAGCCAACACACATTCAATCCTGGCCGTACCGGTGTCACAGCATATTTTATTTTATCCGGGGGGATAAAATGTGCGAGTTTTTTTTAATCCGGTCGGATAGTATATTTTAACCTACCCTAGGATACTTTATCCGCCATAGCACGTGTTGTTTGTTCGGCTTGAAAATGTCTTCGCATATCGACGAGAAACGGTATAGCCTCTTGGTTGACTATCTCACTTCTTGTAAAGAGGGTGACCTTCGGGATTCACGTGTGTATCCTGTTGGAGCTACAGCAAACGAGAAACGGAGAATACGACAGCAAGCTGCTATGTTTGTGCTGAAAGAACGATTGCTGTATTACCGAGCAACAGATGCAGGGAATGAGATATGTCTCAAACGGGTGATTGCAAACGTAAAGGAGAGAACCAAGATTATTCGTGCCTGCCATGATGGCGTTGATGGTTGCCACTACGGCAGGGACAAAACGCGAGCTAAGGTAAGTGACTGAGTGACTGAACGTCGCAAAATAACGTAAGGAGTCCACTCCGGTGATCTAACTCTTGTTTAATTTCTGTAAGCGTATCGAGTGGTGCAAAAAATGATCTTGTACAAGCATGCACTTGATTGCCCCATGCAAATAAAATTGCATTGACATGCAACAGAGTACTTGTATAGAATGCCTTACAAATGGAGGACGTACTTGTGAAAAAGACCAAACATTTAGTGCATCGAACATGCATGTCTGATAGTCTCAGTTTTTGTCTATTACACCACCTTTTAACACATATGTTGCTAGATACCCATGTAATGTATTTATGGTGTTACATTGCCATATACAGTATGCACCAGAAGTATCATAAATAGGCATGACCTTAAATTACTTTTTAAATATATAGTTCATTTACTATTGTGTATCTGATGTTGTTGCAGATCGGACAAACATACTGGTGGAAAGGACTTAACAGAGATGTAGACCAGTACTGCAGACAATGTGATGTATGTCAGCGGGTCAATGCAAAACTTGAAGGGAAGAAAGCTGAACTTCACCCCATTCCAGTTCCAAGCAAAGTATGGAGTCAAATAGGCATTGATCTGATAGGTATGTATATTTAACACGTTAACAGAAAAGAAAATTCTCTAAGTGAACTTTGCTGGTGTATGGGATTCCTAGGCAATGATTGTGTAAAAGGCAAGGAAACAAGGGTGTTATCAGTAATATGAGATGCAATAATCCTATTTTTAGCACATGTGTAGGATATGTTCCATGTGTGCAACATATAAGATTGTTGTATTACTGATTAGACCCGTGTTTCCTTGTTTTTTTTACACCATCATTGCCTATGAATCCTATACACCACCAACGCTCTCTAGAGACCGTTTTTATTTACAATCATTCTCATATTTGTAGGTCCATTACCTGAAACGTGTAGGAAAAAAAATATATTGTGACAGTAACAGATTACTTCTCAAAGTGGCCTGAAGGTGCTCCACTTAAAGATAAGACAGCAGTTGGTGTTGCTGATTTTTTATTTACAGTGTTTGTCGTCATGGCTGGCCTGACATCATCATATCAGATCAGGGAAGGGAATTTGTAAATCAACTTTCAAGGTAATTTTCAACCTTTTCATGCATATAAACCATTATTTGTTATTATTCTTTTCAGCTGTTTGTTTAAGCTGACAGGGATTGAGCACAGGATTAGCAGTCCCTATCACCCTCAAACTAATGGTTTGGATGAGCGCACTAATCAAACACTGACAAGGGCTTTGATCAAATTTTCAGAGGCTAAAGAAAACTGGGATTTAAATATTGATGCAGCCTTGTATGCTTATCGCATAGCAAAGCAGGATTCTTCATAGTTTAGCCCCTTCTTCATTATGTACAATCGTAACCCTCATATGGCAATCGATCATGAATTCAGCTGCAAGGCAACCACTAATGTCACAGGCAAGAACACATGTACATATGATATGGAAGAAACTTATGGTAATCTAGTAGCAATCCGGGAGAAATACCATCAGAAGGTCCTTAAAAACATTGAACGAGCTCAGCAACGACAAAAGGCACAATACAATGCAAAACGTGACACTCTCCATGTATGGGTAATAATGGCCGTATTTTGCGTGTACATGTGTATATTTAAACGTTTTGAAATCCTACTTAGAGTTTTAGCTCTGGTACGATGGTTATGTTGAAGAACATGCAAAACTCACATCGAATGGAAGGAAAACTGGACAAAAAGTGGCTAGGTCCTTATGAAGTTGTTGAAAGCTTAAGCAAAGGACGTTACAGATTGAAATCATCAGATGGTTCCATTTTGAAAAAAGCTTACAACAGTTTTCTTCTTAAGGAATATCTTCAACCATTTGAGGTAAGGTATATGTAGCTCATTTAGATTACTTTTTCCGTGTACTGATTACATGCCTTTAAGCATGCTGTATAGAATAGTAATGATTTTCACCAATCCCCCCAAATTTAGGATGGAGCACAGGAAATCAGTGAGTCAATGTGTATTGTAATTAAATGTTGTATTGCAGATGCAACACACATGAAGGTTAATACATTGTTCTTTCCAGATAATGATGATGATAATGATGACATTGGTGATGGTGATGATTGTTATTGTGATGATGATAGTGAAGATAATGGTGATATTGATGATGGTTCCTCATGTGGTCAAGTTGAACTTATGCAAAAAGGTACTAATGGTAATGCAGATGATGAAGAGCCATTTCATAATGATATAGGGCAGAGTGGTGATAGGCACTGTCGAGAAGCATTGCAATACAATGAACATTTACTTCATGAGCAGTTATATTCACTACAACTTTTGCGCTTACTGCGATCAGGGGCAGATATATTGTGCTATAGAGCAGAGGAAGATGAAGAGTTTGATGTAAGTGAAGGAATGTATTTTGGTACATAAATAACTTTAATACCATTAATCTTAAATATCTCATCAACAGTGGGAATCACTTGGATTACATAATGATGAATATGCACTCAGCAAAGACACAACAGTTTCAGTTTGGATTGATTTCAGAAAAGTTTATGGAGAAGAATCACTGAGAGAGGTGTGCAATGGAGATTTTGTAATTGATAATGAAAAACATCAAACTGAGTTTGACAAGTTCAAAAAAAAGTTCTTCTCCATCCTTGATTTATGTCCAACTGGTCCACCACGTACAGTGATTAAAGCCACTGCCATTATGAACATTTGGATGAAATTCTGCAATCTATCACTGAAGTCAATGCATGTCCTTGGTGGAAACTACTATTTAATATCTCCATCTGAAATGGATTATTTTTGTCAGTGGATATACGATACCAGAGACCGATGTTTGGGTGATCAAGTAGATTCAATACTATATCTACCTACTGGTAGTGAATGGCAACAAGAGAAATGTAGGTTACTTGGATTATCATTTATTCGCAGCAACTACATCAAATCTAAAGATTCTGTAAGGATTGGAATATCACAGGCTCCATTGGCAACAGTCAGAATAAAAGGAGATGGAAACTGTTTTTTTCGAAGCCTATCACAAGTTCTAACAGGGTCGCAAAATTACCATGAGGAAGTTCGTCTACTTGTAACATCTTATATGGTACACAATTCTACAATTCCTGAACTTGCATGCATACTAGACCCAAACAAAACAATGGAACAATACCTCTAGCGAACGATGATGCAGTCGTTGAATGTGTGGGCAACAGAAATGGAAATTATTGCAGCTGTGTCCATGCTGAGTACAACAATTTACTGTTTTTCACCATCTGGGGTCACCTTCAAATGGCTAAGACATTCTCCAAGGGTGGCATCAAGCAGAATGGATGAAGAAGAGTCCATTTATATAACAAACATAAACAGTCATTTTGAAATTGTTAGGAAAATGTAATTTTTACAGTGAATCTCATATACATGTTTTATATAAATTATGTTGTAAAAACGGGTAGGGTAAATTATCCTAGGATAGTTTATCCTATGGTAGGAGAGTATGTACCAGGGTAGGATAAAACGTACTAGGGCATAATATCCGGCCGGATAAAATATCCTAGCGAGAATTATCCGGGCGGATAAAATATACCGGGATAAACTGTACCGCAACACCGGTACCATGAACTGGACTATGAACTGTACTCGTATAAATATGTGTCCTTGTAGTTGTAAGCAATCTGGCGTAGCATGGATCGATACATGTTTTTGAACATCAGTTTTGACTATGTGCACAGATGGAACGCTCAATTGGCAGAATTAACAGCACAGCGCACCTGGCACAAATCATCCGCAACCAACCGTTTTACAGTTTTCATGCTCTCATCATTTTACAACACGCTACTCCTTTTAAATACAAATCCCCTCCTCCACGTCGCTCCCACGCACCCATGTACTACTACAGCATTTATTGTAGCTCCATGATTGTATCTGTGCCGTTCTACACGGCGCGACCGTATGCAGCCTTGTATATTGCACCCATACTAATCGATACTCGTCTGCACTCGACACCTGGGCAGTTTTTCATACGTCACGAATGCGGCGCCTGTATACGTCTCAGAACGAACACTTCGCTTATACGTATGATATCGCGGTCTGCATATGGATTCGGTATATTCGTCATCACCTGTCTGCATACTTCAGATGAACGCGTGCAGACTCTGTACACGTCATGTATTCGAATCGTTTCAAGTCCATTTTCTGTTCTGCATACCTGAAGGCTAGTGCTTAAACCCTGAACCACGCCAGCAATAATTCAGAATTTAACGGCAAACTTTAATCAAATTACAGCTGAAATACAACTTGGTCAAAAAATAAACAGGTATAGTTCTGTCACTGGAATTTTGGTCCCGGTAATTTCGGTCCTGGGGACCAATTTTTTCGTTGAAAATTTTGGTCCCCCCGGACCAGTTTTTTCGAAAATAATGGTCCTCTCTAGAAATTTTGGTCCCCCATCCCATTCTATTGCAATGATTTACACTAAAGGTTTTTATCTTCACGCAATAAAGTTTAATTAATACTGAATGGTCAATTATGTTGCATACGCTTCACAGTTTCAAAGTGCTGAGAAAGGTTGCATAGATAAAGGCACTCTCGTGCATGACTGTTGTCATCATGGCATTCTTTTGGTGCAAATCTCAACCATTTGTAGCTGGTGCCTGAAAGACAATACACAAAATTCGTTGTGCCAAGCAAATTGGCAGTGCCATATATTTCAATTTCCGTTGCCCTCACTTTCTTTTGATCCATCTTCTTGTTCGCAAGTACTGTCCCATTGTTTCAGATGATGTCAGGTAATAAGACAGCTGAGCAGGATTGTGAGCCATGTATGATGTGACAAGTACCCTAAGTTCTGCATGATCCTTTTGACGTCCAGTTATTTCTTGAGCCACAGCTCTAAAAAATCAATTAACCATTCCGTGCATGCCACATAATGCGCTCTTTAATTCTGAAAAGAGTTCCGCTTCCCCCCATGTGGCCAGATGTGACTGGAAAGAGCAATTTTCTGTTGCTCCTTGGAACTCTGAATGTATCGAAGTAAAATTTCTCCCTATAGAAAAGTAATATGAATGGCATATACTTATTGTTAATTAGTAAGGAGCGCATCTTAGCCCTGGTTACAGTAAACTCTGGATAACTAATCACAGCAGGGGAAATACAAAGGTGACTAGTTAAACCTGAGTGAATAATGTGAAAACCTAATACAAAGCAATTCGGAAAAAGACATACTGACTAGTGAGGCAAGAGTGACTAACTATCACATAAACTATTTTACAGTAGTTATGAATGGTGAGTTCACATACAAGTGATACAACTATACCGGTATAGACATGCATTACGTTTTTGTTTGATAGCTTTACGCGACAGACCACTGCAAAAGGTAATTGCCTTGCCCTTCCTTTTTTGCCTGTAGAATAGCTCTCCTCTACTCGACACTGAATACAACAAAGCTTTTTTCCGTATCGTCCGCTTTCTTTCCTTTGACGCTCCATCGCAATATTTGCCACTGAGAAGATACTCGAACACTTCGCCAACAAGATCACCCTCAACATCAGAAGATCCTTCCATCCTAGCAGCTTTCTGAAGACTTTACAACGCCTTGATTCGACACGTGTAGAGAACGCGCAGGCGCAAGCAAAGGGTAGGACTAAAATTTTCGGACACGGATCAAAATTTTCAGGCAAAATTGGCCCACCCGGACCAATTTTTCCAGAAAATTTTGTTCCTAGGACCAAAATTTTTGGCGGACCTAAATTTTCGTAACAGTTCCAAGCTGGCGATCAAAGTCTCCATCACATCCTGGATTTTCCTGATGTAGTTAGAAGGGCACTCTCCGCCTAGCAGAGGCCTCTTGGAAGGCGAGCACGAGCCTCTACTACTCTCGCGGCACTTATCGACGGTTTCCTTACAAGCACACGCTAAAATATTACAGAGGTTATGCACAAAGAACTCAGCATTTACTTACTCTCTGACCGCGGTGGTAGCTAGCTTATGCTTTACAATGCTATCGTCGTCATCCCCTTGGTTGGCCATTCAGCGAAACGTTTTCATTTGGCCGTAGTACACCCTGGCGTCGGCTCAAGAGCTGTGGTCAGAAAGGAAAGTCATAGCATGCCTACTCTGTACCTGCATTTCTTCTTTTGCATTGCCGGGGTTGGTCACTTCCGCCATTTCAGTCTCGATGTACTCGCCTGACCCTGAAGTTATTGGTACGCGCACATAATCCACATATGCTCTTCGTAATGGCGTTCTATTGGTCGGCACTGTGCTTACGAGAACAAACATGACGTAAGCATGTAAACCTTTGTGACAACTTGAAACGCCGCCTCACTGCATCTACTGAATCACACACTTGTCTTGGTTTGACATAAGCAACACCGTATAGTGTACAGTGTAAACACGCACAACTTACCAGGCCTAGACTGCTTAAGTCCGTTCGGTATGCCTTTATAACCTCCGCCTGTCACCCGCGTTGTCCGAAACTCTTGGAACTCTCTATGTTGCACAGTTGCACCTCACTGATTCATCAGCTATATAGTGATCAAAATCATTTCTCTTTCGTTGGGAACGGCTCCATTAGTACTGTCTCCACAGATAGCCCAGTAGTCCAACTTTCCTTTCCTCCTATTTCGTTGGGAACTCAACCAAGTTGCCTATTTTGTTTCCTTTGCCGATCGTACGTCGTCACCTCCATTAATGACCAACACGTGCAAAACAAACCGAGCATGCGCAGATAATGATATCAAAATTAATTACTCAAATAGGCCTACAGGCTACACCCGCTAGAAATAGTCACAGATGTAGGTATCAGAAGTTTACAATGATTATAGGGATCCAATAACTTACCTGTGAGTTCGAAATAGTACGCGACTTGGACGAGGTAATTATAGTAGCCACACTCATATGCGTTTTCATGGGATGTGGTTAAAACGGCCTATATTCCTATTTATTGCGCACTATCGTAATTTACGGGCTAAAGTGACGCTCGCGATATGGGTGCGGTACGCACCCGATACTTAGCCCCAATAATACCCATCTGCACACTGCACTGGACATTGACTAGTATGTATATCAGTCCGCACACGTGAATGTCTGGATACGTATCTGCATACCATGGCGTGGGCAAACTCTGCATACGATACTATGTCACGCAGTGCTAGTGTATAAAAAATGGTTAATTCCAGCGAAATAAGTATTATACGAAACATGTAGTTTTCTCGTCGGCTCACGGTGTTTCCGTAGTCGTGTGTCTACTGGCAGCCATCTTGGTGCTTCGTCTGAAGCTGTACAAAACGCTCGTCTACCGACTGGCTCTCTATCAAGTACTGTCTGCGTCGGCGATGGCATCGGTAGGCGCTTTGCAGGTCATGCGGTTTATCAACTATGACGAATCGTCTCACATCTACCATGGAATATGTACTGCTATTGGATTCCTGGAGGTGTACACAGAATGGACTCTTCACGACGTGGGTGACCTTTCATCTATTCTGTTTTGCGGTATTCCACAAGAATATGATATGTTGTACGTTGTGACCTCGCTACTCGTGCCAGCGTTGATAGCTGCTCTACCTCTGGTCACCCAGACTTACGGGTAGAGATTTACTGGCTCTACATGTTACATTCAAGCGCTGAATGGGAGTGTGCATCGATTGAAAGATAGTTGTTGTGCGCAATGTTTATACTGATAGCCGCATCCACATGCAGCCATGGTTGTCATGGTGATAAAACTGGCCAGTCAAGTTTATCGGAGATCTAAGTACGAACTAATCACCGATAGCGACCAGTTTTCTAACGCACTAAAACAGCTCCTTCCATTAGCGATCATTCCACTGTTGTTCTTCATCTTTGAAATACCGGTGTTCACTTTTCATGTCCATATCCAGAAATGGCCCATACATAGGTGGTCATCTTGCTTTTTATTTCAAATTGAATTTTAAACACTTGTAAAATGTCCTATAAATCGGTCTGATCATGACATATGTACTTAAAAAATTATTCCATTAACCATTCTTGAACTAAAATCAAGACAAAAAATTAATTTACACCGTTATTCATCAAAATATGTCATTGCGTAATGCCTTGCGTCATCCGCCAGAATTCTTCAACTAATATTGATATTCATTGAACAAAATGGTGAATAAATATATGCACTGTAAGTTAATTTAGCTGAAGATAGAACTTAACTATACTAATAGGCTGTTAATAACCGGACAATGGGGGGGGGGGGGGGGGGGGGGGGGGGAGGAGGCCGAGAGCACTCGTTGAGTGCCCTATTATCGATTTCTAGTGACATGCATGAATAGGATCATCAGATTGTGGTGTTTTTGCATTGGCCTCGATAACACTGTCAGTTTGTTTGGGTTTAGATTAGACAAAGTCAGCATGATTGTTCTTTGATCAAAAAAAAAAGCGAAAACACTAGTTGAAGTCAGTTGTAAGACAAGAAATTACACCACTTCCTACTTTATGAAAGCAGGACAAAAGATGCACTATACTACAAAGTGAAATTGTCCCTGTTTACTGTGTATATTGGTTGCCCAGCAATAAATCACAAATGATTCAATGTTCATCCTGTACCATGCATTGCCACATATGTTGCCCGTTTCAGTAAAGTCACAGAAATGGCTTTGTTTTCAGTGTGAAACTTTGGCTTCTCACTAATGCATGCATTTTCTATGTGATGTGCACATTTACTTGTTCATTTGCATCGTAACTTTGAAGCACTGCTGAAAAAAAAAATTGCATGTGGTATCTTATTGCCACAACACTATACTGCGCAATACGTATGTACTCATAACAGGCTACATGCACACAGCTCCTGGAGGAAAAGAGGAGTACCATCTAGAATTTGTGTGGGAGCCAGTTGCTATCTAGCATTGCGACTAATAATGCGTATTATTATGCGGACCCATGTACTACTAGAGCATTTATTGTAGCTCCATGATTGTGTCTGTGCCGTTCTAGTGTATAAAAGATGGTTAATTCCAGCGAAATAAGTATTACGAATCATGTAGTTTTCTCGTCGGCTCACGGTGTTTCCGTAGTCGTGTGTCTACTGGCAGCCATCTTAGTGCTTCGTCTGAAAACGCTCGTCTACCGACTGGCTCTCTATCAAGTACTGTCTGCGCTGGCGATGGCATCGGTAGGCGCTTTGCAGGTCATGCGGTTTATCAACTATGCTGACGAATCGTCTGACATCTATCTTCGAATATGTACTGCCATTGGTTTCCTGGAGGTGTACACAGAATGGATGAAGCTGCTCTTCACGACGTGGGTGACCTTTCATCTATTCTGTTTTGCGGTATTCCACAAGAATATGAAGAAGCTTGAAGCGTTGTACGTTGTGACCTCGCTACTCGTGCCAGCGTTGATAGCTGCTCTACTTCTGGTCACCCAGACTTACGGGTCGAGATATGCTGGCTCTATATACATGTTACATTCAAGCGCTAAATGGGAGTATTGCATTGATTGAAAGATTTGCTCTCTGGGATGGTCCCGCAATGTTTATACTGATAGCCGCATCCACAGCCATGGTTGTCATGGTGATAAAACTGGCCAGTCAAGTTTATCGGAGATCTAAATACGAACTAATCACCGATGGTGACCAGTTTTCTAACGCACTATGACAGCTCCTTCCATTAGCCATCTTTCCACTGCTGTTCTTCATCTTTGAAATACCGGTGTTCACTTTTCATGTCTATAGATTCTACCATTCAACACCCAATGAAGGAATAGTGATCTCAGCTTACATATGTGTCTCTCTCTGGAGTATGGCTTCGGGTGCGAAAGTTATAATCCACATCTCTGTGGCTCGGATATGTGGCAGGAAACGCAAACCTATACCAAACCAAATATACGTTTTGAACGTTGTCCGATAGTTGGCATAGCATTTGCACGGCTTGCGATGGGTAAGCGTGTATGATGTTGCGCATATAGCTGTTAGGCGGCCGTCAACTTAAGTATATAATTTGACACACCTGTGCTGTGTGCATGTGGATGAACCTGGCTACCTACAGCATGAGGAGAATGTACATGTATGAAACTGTTTTTGTCACGCCGGGGAGGAGAAAGTTCGTGACATAAGGGTAGAGAGGGAGAGGAATAGGAATCAAGGGAGGGAAGGGGAGGGTGGGGGGGGGCAGGGAGGGAGGGAGGGAGGGAGGGAGGAGAGAGAGAGAGAGAGAGAGAGAGAGAGAGAGAGAGGAGGAGAGAGATGAGAGAGAGAGGAGAGAGAGAGAGAGAGAGAGGAGAGAGAGAGAGGAGAGAGAGAGAGAGAGAGTTTGAGGAGTGTACAAATATATTTTTTCATTATCACTATATATATTGTGGCAGCGGTGGGGCCGTAAACTTATTAAGAGAATATATGGGACAGTTCACGAGAAAATTGCACCACTCATATATTATAAAAATGTTATAAAAATGCATCACGTTTGCATCGCTATAACTTCCCAACGATTAACGCTATCGACATCCTATTTTCACCATTTCATACTACACCATTTCTCTACAGTAAAATGCATTTTGGAGTCTTGGACTATATCCGTGCCGACGTTCCTACGTGCGATACCCCCTGGGGTTCAAAACTACCATATCTTCGTGTAGGAGTAATCAAATCGCTTCAAATTCGGTTTGTAGGTGGAGAGGTCCTATATCTATCTATTTGTTCTGTTCGTTAATTTTTATGCAATCCGTTACGGAGATACAGTTGAACAAACTACGTGCACATTTTCGCGCTCGTTTCGCGCCAATGATTTGGGCAAATTGCGCTCCGCTCAATGTATGGGGAGGCGGGGATTATTACATTGGCGCGAATCAAGCGGGAAAACGTGCACGTAGTTTATTCAACTGTATCTCCGTAACAGATGGCATAAAAATTAACGAACAGAACAAATCGATAGGTATAGGACCTCTCTACCTACAAACCGAATTTGAAGCGATTTGATTACTCCTACACGAAGATATGGTAGTTTTGAACCCCAGGGGGTATCGCTCGTAGGAACGTCGGCACGGATATAGTCCAAGACTCCAAAATGCATTTTACTGTAGAGAAATGGTGTAGTATGAAGTGGTGAAAATAGGATGTCGATAGCGTTAATCGTTGGGAAGTTATAGCGATGCAAACGTGATGCATTTTTATAACATTTTTATAATATATGAGTGGTGCATATTTCTCGTGAACTGTCCCATATATATATATGGTTTCACATATAGATCTGGTTTAATTAAGTAGCTATATAGACCTCGAAAACCTACAATATCTAGAATTACTGATCAGATTCTGAATTTTGCATCTTCAGAATAGCGCGGCCACCAGGTTTAGGGCCCATAGTAGTGTAAAGTGTTCCTTAGGCCATTGACAGTGAGTGGCTTATACTGAGGTCTGATACACACTTGATGAGCCAATTTGGGCCAATTTTATCACGATGGCTGGGGTCGGAGAGGCACATGTAAATGTCCCATGCATGCGTCGCCATCAGAGTTGACATCTCCAATGCAGATAGAATTTGCAATTGATATAGAGAGCCAATCGGTAGATGTAACTGTAAATCACCTGCTGTATGTGGGTGGGGTATGCGGCAATATGGATCCAGTGTGCATGTATTTTCTAGTGTGATGGGCACGAGGTAACATTGGTTGGCTGCAGAGAATCTAGACGCGTAAAACACCTCCGCGGACGTATCAGTTAAGCCACTTTGATCCGATCGAACCATAATTCGGACCAATTATGTTCGACTGATGTTGGGGACAGTTCAATTACAAATTATTATCTTTTTGCGCACTGTCGAATATTTTGCTGAAACAAATCAGCGACACGGGTCGAGCGGAGGGGTAAGGGGGGAGGGGTGTGTGGTGGGCCTCATTCCGTATCAATACTCCGGGGCCACGCTGGTTTACGCAAGTACATCATTAGGCAACTGGATCGCGCACATACCTTTATACAACTCGTTTGCCGTCATGCATGTAGCGGATTGATTAGTATCGGCCTTTTTATCAAGTGAACATGATTTATTTCGCGCACCAAAGGCGGATCGTGTATTAATTTAATTAGTGGCGTTGCAGATTACGGAGTGATCAAATGGCACATGATATATATGTATAGTCAGATGCTGTTTTAAGCATCATTAGATAAGCCCAGGATGAACCATTGATTTGAAATTATAATATCATTTGACCTTAGGGTCTGGGTACGAGATTGTATTATCAAAACAACTAATCACAACTCAATCCCCCACCTCTTCCCCGCCCCCTTCCTCCCCCTATCGCTATTGCGTCCTCTCTACACTCGTAGCTTAGTTCGTCTTTCCTTCAATGATCTTGTAGTCTAATGGGATGGTTAATTCCAGTGGAGTAAACACATCTATTTTACATCATGCAGTGCTCGCAGTGGCCAATGGTGTCTCTGTACTCGTGTGCCTACTGGCAGCCATCTTGCTGTGTTGTCTAAAGCTATACAAAAAGATCGTCTACCGACTGGCTCTCTATCAGGTACTGTCTGCACTGGCGATGGCATCGGTAGGCGCTGCTATGGGGGTGGTGTTCATAAACTATGACGAATCACCTACAATCTATGGTCGCGTATGTACTGCTATTGGATTTCTGGAGGTGTACACAGAATGGACGAAGCTGCTATTCACGATGTGGGTGACCTTTCATCTCTTCTGTTTTGCGGTACTCCACAAGAATCTGAAGAAGCTAGAGGTGTTGTACGTTGTGACCTCGCTACTCGTACCAGCGTTGATAGCTATTGTACCTCTGGTAACCCACAGTTACGGGTTGAACTCTGATGGCGATGTATGCTACATTTATGCCAACACAAGTGTTGCATTCATTGAGAGGCTTGCCCTCTGGGATGGTCCCGCAATGCTTATACTGATAGCCGCATCCACAGCCATGGTTGTCATGGTGACAAAACTGACCATTCAAGTGTGTCGAAGATCTAAGTATGAACCAATCACCGATGGCGACCAATTTACGAAAGCTCTCAAACAGGTCCTTCCATTGGCTGCTTATCCTATCTTATTCTTCATCTTTGAAATACCGGTGTTCATATTTCATGTTTATACAACCCAACATTCAACACCAAATGAAAAAATGTATATCGCTTATGTGGTGTGTTTTGCTCTCTGGAGTGCGTCTTCGGGTGCAACAGTTATAATCCACATGTCTGTGGTTCGGATATGTGGCAGGAGACGCAAACCTAAAAAACTACATATACTCAATTTTATGTATGCAGAATAAATGTTTAGGGTACGAACTCGTAGTGTGCATGCATCAGTGTAGCGCGTGGCGTGCAACTGGAATCGGCCATGCACGCAGAAAACAGTGTATTGATGTGTGGAGTTGCGCATGCATGTTGGCATCATATCATAACTGTGCTTTGATGCAACGTTCTGTGTGTTTATGACCCAATTGTACGCAACAGCCTATCACACATTGGGATCTGGGAACGAGGGAACGTCATTGTGATGCGCTCTATAATAGGTGTATACAGTTTAAATAATGCAGCACGGCCTTTAATTCCAATGAAACGTAAAGAGTCACTACTAGGGTAAGGCTGAGTCGCGGCTGCCAAAGGCCAGCAGCATATCCAGAAATTCCTATGAATCGAGAGGACATCTATGCATTTTAAGTCGAAAATATTTTCTGATTGCATCAGTGGATAGAGAAAAATCGGAAAATCATCATTTGCACTGAAACAATTGTAGTACCGGCCCCAACTCAAGATCACAAGTGGGAAACAATCTTATCTCAAATCAACAACACATATATAGCATCATTATCAATAACTGAATCATGCACATGACAGCTGGTCTGAAAGAGTGATCCTAACCAATAGGTTGTTTGGGATTGTCAACCAATCAGATACCTAGCTTATGAGTCACTGATATTACATACACTGTACATGTATGAAACTGTTTTTGTTACACCGCGGGGAGGAGAAAGTTCGTGACACAAGGGTAGAGAGGGAGAGGAATAGGAATCAAGGGAGGGAAGGAGAGGGTGGGAGGGGAGGTAGGGGGAGAGAGAGAGAGAGAGAGAGGGGGAGTGAGAGAGAGAGAGGAGAGAGAGAGAGGGGGGGAGAGAGAGAGAGCACTGAGAGAGAGAGAATGAGTTTGAGGAGTGTACATGCA
>JABACO010000677.1:5000-24369 GCA_013339895.1 Ephydatia muelleri | reverse complement strand
TCTCCTCTAATTGCAATCTGTCCCCATAACCCTTGCCTGTATGCTTAGGGTTCATAGGTTGTTCCTTTACCTCCTTTGCTGGTTCTACTGTGGCACGTGGGACTTGGTTACAGATCTTCAATCTGTCGAAATGGACAACCTTACGAAGTCGCTTTTTGTCCAAGCTTTGGATGCGGTATGTCACATCTGATAACTTCGTTATCACCTTATATGGGCCCGTCCATGGATGGTGCAGCTTTCGAGATCCTCCTCGTGGCACAACTGGAGAATGCAGCCACACATAGTCCCCGATGATGTACGGTTTCCCATGAGCCCGTTTATCATACAAATCCTTCTGTCGCTGCTGCTGCATCCCTGCTGTGTTACGCACAGTGTCATACGCGTCTTGAAGAGACTCCTTTAGATTCTGTGCGTGTTCACCATAAGACCTGTCTTTGCTTCCCCCAGTGCCTGTCATCAAATCAAGCGGCAGCCTTGCTTGCCTACCAAACATCAGAAAGAAGGGCGTGTACCCTGTAGTGGGATGCACACTGGTATTGTAGGCAAAACAGACACGTTGAAGGTGGTCTTCCCATTCAAATGGCTTCCTCTCTGCTGTCGTAGCAAGCATATCAAGGAGTTCTGTTGAATCGTTCTACTAACCCATCTCCTTGAGGGTGATAAGGTGTTGTTCTGGACTTGCTAATGTTAAGGATTTTGCAGATCTGTGCAACCAGCTCCGACTCAAATTGCCGTCCTTGGTCTGAATGAAGCTGTTCAGGGGGTGAAAACCGAAAGAACAACTCTTCTGTGAGTTTTTGTGCTACCGTTTCAGCTTCTTGATTGGGGATTGCATAGGCTTCCATCCAATGCGTGAAGTGATCTCCAGCAACTAATATGTATCTGTTTCCTCTTCGGCTTTCAGGTAATGGACCCAAGATATCAACAGCTACAAGCTGCATTGGCGAGCCAACCGCAAATGTTTGCAGTGGTGCTTTCTGTTTCGGTGCTGCTGTTTTTCTTGTGGTGCACAGGTCACATGTCTTGCACCAACTCTTCACATCAGCATAGTGACCTGGCCAGTAATAGCGTTCTTTTAGCCGTCCCAACATTTTGCTCTCTCCTAGGTGACCCCCTGATACACCTGCATGCAATTCCTCAAGGATTCCTTTCCTCATCGACCTTGGAACAACCACTTGCAACACATGTTCCATGGAACTGTGGTGATTTTCAAAGCGTCTGTAGAGAATTCCACCTTGGATTAGCAGCTGATCCCAAATCTGTACCAGGCGCCGTGTCTCCAAGCTTTTCCCTTTTACATCATCATCCCTGAGACTTTTCCTTTTCAAATGCATGAACTATGATTCCCAGTGACTCATCATTCAATTGCAGAGTTTTGACTTCCTCCACTGGTCTGCCTCTTAAACTGATGCCCTTTATAGCAGCCGTACTCCCTGCAGTTGGCTCTGTGTCCTCCCTCCCACACTGTTGACAAGGGATCCTGGACATGGCATCTGCATTACCGTGCTTCTGACCTGCTCTGTGAAGGATGGTAAAAGTATACTCCTGCAATTGTTCAATCCATCGTGCAATCTGCCCCTCCGGTTCTCGAAACGTTGCCAGCCATTTCAATGCTCCATGATCGGTTCTAAGAGTGAATTCTCTTCCGAGTAGGTAGGGACGGAAGTGTTGAACAAATGTCACCACCGCCAACAACTCCCTTCTAGTCACACAATAGTTCCGTTCAGGTTTACTCAGTACACGGCTGGCATATGAAACCACATGCTCTGAGCCGTCATCATGGATTTGGGACAGGACTGCCCCAATCCCCATGTCACTGGCATCGGTGTCCAGGATAAAAGGTCTTGTAAAATCTGGAAATGCCAGAATAGGTGCTGAGACAAGGCAGCTCTTCAGTTTGTCAAACGCTCTCTGACATTCAGTGGTCCACCTGAACTGGGCATTCCTTTCCGTCAGCCGATGAAGAGGCTTTGCCATTGCTGCAAAATCTTGAACAAATCTTCTATAGTAGTTTGCCAGGCCAAGGAAGCGTTGTACTTCCGTACATGATGATGGAACTGGCCATTTAGATACTTGCTCAGTTTTGGAATGGTCAGTTGCAATCCCATCTTGTGACACAATGTGGCCCAGAAAGGTCACCTCTTTTCGGCACAACTTGCACTTAGATGGCTGCAACTTCAGGCCTGCTTGTCGTATGCGCTCAAAAACCATGCTGAGGTTTGTAAGATGGTCCAGAAATGTTCGTCCAATGATGATGACATCATCCAGGTATACCAAACACCTATTCCACTGCAACCCAGCTAATATCATGTCCATCAGACGCTGAAAGGTGGCTGGCGCATTACAGAGTCCAAATGGCATGACTGTAAATTCAAACAGACCCTCTGGGGTACAAAAGGCTGTTTTTTCCTGGTCTGCAGGGTTCATCTGGACCTGCCAATACCCACTAATGAGGTCCAGTGTGCTGAACCATTTGGATCCTGATAATGTGTCTAAGGTATCATCTATCCGTGGAAGTGGGTAGGCATCTCGTCTGGTGACAGTGTTTACTTTGCGATAGTCTACACAAAAACGGGTAGTGCCATCTTTCTTTTG
This sequence comes from Ephydatia muelleri, assembly GCA_013339895.1. Classification (NCBI taxonomy): domain Eukaryota; kingdom Metazoa; phylum Porifera; class Demospongiae; order Spongillida; family Spongillidae; genus Ephydatia; species Ephydatia muelleri. Next base: position 21,774 of record JABACO010000677.1, on the reverse strand, counting down.
GGCCAAAACTATTGGAGATGCCCATGGGCTTGCAGACTTCTTGATCACACCCTTCTGTAACATCTCACTCAGCATGCCACTCACCTCATCCCGACGGTAAGGAGGGATTCGCCGAACTTGCTGTCGGATTGGTTGTGCACCTTCAGTATTGATACTATGCTTCAGTACACCAGTACAGCCAACGTCCCCTGGTCCTTGCGCGAATATGTCGTGGTACTCCAACAGCACCCCCAGGAGTTGAGTCCTCTCCTCGTCAGACAGGCCTTCCTCTGACTGGTTCACAAGATCTGTTAGCTTCTGCCTCCTACTCTCCGTAATGCCGCTACTTAGTACTTGTTCCTTGACACCTCCAATCACACTATCTTCCATCCTAACCAGTGTGCCAATTTTCGTACCCGACTTCAAGACTATTGATTTGCTGTGTGTGTTCAATAATCGTACTGGGACATTATCACTTTGAGGTTCATACAAAGCATGTGCCACAGTCACACCACATCGTCCATGGTGAGAGCCTTCCAAAAGCCATGGTCCCTTCAGGTTTTCTGGAACCTTTACCATCACCTCCATTTCACTTGCAGCTGGGACTGTAATGGGTTCACACACTGACACTTCAATGTGGTTGATTCTTCCCTCATCTCCAGAAATAGATTGTGTCTTGCCATCCAAAGGTATGGATATCCCACTATTCCCTAAGGTAAGACGCTTCTGTCCAGTTTGTATAGTGCAGTTATGTGCCTCCAAAAAATCCAGCCCAAGCACTCCCTCTTCTGTCAATGCCTCCATCACAATCACATCTGCCAAAAACGTATGACCACCAAGTTGGATGTTGCAACTTGTAGCTCCAAGAACCTCTAACGGATGACCATCCACAGCAACCAATCTCAGCTTCGGCATTTGTTGAGTTCTCCTGAGCTTCCACCAGCCCGGCACCAAACATCTTTCCGAATCAAAGTAATGGCAGCTCCAGTGTCAACCACAAAGTGGGTGTTAACCCCATTGAATTGCCCTTTTACTATGTAGCTAGAGAGAGTTCCATTAATTGTTAAAACTACATTATTATGTTGAGCCCCCCCTTCACCCTCCAATGTATGGCTCTTAACACTGGGGGTGGTCATTTTCCCTGACCCTTGTATCTGGTAGGGTGCTCTGACCTGTTTGGTGTACTGGGGCAACGTGAAGCAATGTGTCCCTCCTGATGACAATTCCAGCAGATGATTTTTCGCTGCCTCCCTGGAACTTTGTTTGCTGTTATGGGTCTTTCAGTAGACATTGCTTTTTCAACTGCCTCCAGGCGGCCACTCATCTGCTGCATCATGGTCAACAAGCGATCCTCTCTTGTCTGTGCTCCTGCAATTCTGAATTCTTCCTCCCCTTCCAACTCTTCTGCTTCAGCAGTCACCTTCCCTATTTTGCTCACCTTGCTAGTGCCTATAGAAGCGTATGATTCCATTTGGAGTGTAGCGGTTACTGCAGCTGCTACGCTCTTTGGCACACTCTGCTTTACGCTGAAGGCAATCTGTGGGTTAGATATTTGCCCCAGGTATTGGTGCAAGGTCAATTTTTCCCTCGCTGTTTGGTCAAGATCAGGAAATCCCTTTTCTGCTAGATTTTGCAAATCTTCAGCAAAGTCAGCCCATTCTTCCGTAGCCTTCTTTCGACGCGAATAGAATTCAGCCACGAAAAGTTCTTTCTTAGCCTCGGGCTCAAAACGCTCTAGTAGAGCCTTTTTTGCTTTTTCATAGTCCGCCTGGGCGTCAGCTGGTAGTCTCTGGAACGCTTTCTGGGCACGTGCGGTAAGTCGTACCTTAAGCCAAGCAAGTTTCGCCGCTTCATCCCACTCATTGACCGTCGCAACACTCTCAAAGTGCATCAGCCAATCACTAAAGCTTCCGGCCTCGGCTTCACTAGCGCCGTTGAAAACCTCTGGTAACACACGCGGTCTCGCTGCCATTATTTGTCTTGCTCAAAACCAAAACAAACAAAACAAAACAAAACAAAATAGGCACGGCTATCCTGCCGACTACGCCAATGTTGTGAACCACGCAAATACCCACGTTAACGTGCCCAACAAGACACTCACTGATCTGGTTTGACTTGATCGATCAATCACAATGACAACTACAATACACGTGTTCCAATTACTCACTCGGTTCCGTTCCGGAATCGTACTAACATACATACATCATTACACATGCACATGACCAGACCAACTGTACGACACAGAACTCTCTCTGTATAGTTTGCCAAAAGAGCTTGGAATGCTTAAGAAGCTGCAGAAAATGTTCTTACAGAAGAATGCCATAGTGACCCTCCCTCCTGTAAGAGCACGCAAAGTGTTCTGTATGTGTGTTAAATTCTCATTGCGCACCCAAGGCTATTGGAGACTGCAAAGCGCTGAAGGTTCTCGACGTCTCATCCAACAGGTTAGAGACATTTCCTGATGAGGTGAGTGGAGAAAAGTGACACGATGCAATGAATAGATATTTACCATCCATGTCAGTTACTTCACCTCAAGCTGGGCGAATTCTATTTTGAGTCAAATCCTCTTCTCTTGTGCATTCCTGTGCCTTCTGAACAACAGTTAATAACTTTACCCCTTCAGGTAGTGCCCAATGACTATCAATGCAATGAGTGTATACACTGCTGTCTTTTGTTATTGCATAAGTAGGAGATAGCCATACGTGTGTTGGCACGGGAGGCTCTAAATAAGTAAGTAAAACTATATAGAAGAAACAACTGGTACATTTTCAGAGTGAATTTTCTCGTAGTGAGGTCCTTCTCTATGACCTTGCCCGAAGACACCCTGCCATTTACCAGGTGGTCATCAATGCAGGGATGTGTGCTGTATGCAAAGGCGTGTTTGTCCACTGTTGGTTGGAGTGCGTGAAGTTTGTTACAGCTCAACAGGTACACACATCACACAGTGCATAAGCAGATCAGACCCACACTCACGTAAATGTATATTAAGACAAATGTACCAATCTATACACACACACAACATGAAACTGGCCTAGTCTCGTACCCAGACCCAACATTACATAACGATCATCAGCTGATTAGCGCTTACAGTATAACATCACGTAAAAATGGGTCTGGCATCCAAGTACACTGAGAATTCAGGCAGCACCAATCAAATTGGAGCAATACTTTAAAATTGCATAATTAACTGCATTCCTAACGTAACACACACCCTGATTCTAATTATAAGTACATAAATAACAGCCACAATCTTGTCTCGCTGTTAGTGAATAACTCGTGCAGAGTTAAGGTTGCACAAGCTTGCTGCCATGGCACAGGTCTCCTCCTCCCTCCTGTAACTCTCTGTATCTCCTCTCTTGCTGCTCCCCATTTCACTGCATACTGTACTTTCAGCTACCCCTTGGTCGAAGTTTGACCAAAGGGGTAATTTAAAGTCTCTTTGCTACGCTCTGCTGTCTTTAGGCTCAGATGACAATGGACAGTCTGTTATATTGTAAGCGATCATCATCGTCACATAATGTTGGGTCTGGGTATGAGACTAAAACTGGCCCACACCTGCATCCCACATACACTTAAGTTCTATGACATTTGTAGCCTAAAACGTAACTACACATAATTATTAAAATATTTAACTAGCACTGAATGTGCAGTCAAACCCCCAACATTTATTCTTGCAGCTCACACTTAATTGACCATAGCTTGAGGTTTTGCTTTGGGTTGAAAGCAGAGTCTTAGGTAATGGCTGTGTGATAGTTTACAGTACTAATCAATCATTTTAGGTGGATTGCATCATTGATGTTGATATGCATGACCTCTTACCACACTATTGTAAGCCAGACATACTTCAACAAGGGAACCAGGAGATGACTGGGGATGGGGGAGCATTAGGACATATGTAACGCTCCCCATCCCCTGTCCTTTCCCTGTCGGTGTACCTCTGGCTAGCGAGGGTACATAATTGTCAGCTAATTTACTATTGCCTATTGCTGATTAGATTTTGCTTGGTCATAACCTTTCAGAAGATGTTTTATTTCCACTAGGTTTTTCCACTTCACAACTCTTTAAGCCAAAGCAGGGAGATCCCCATCAGAACTCTTCTCTGCTCCCACAATTGTTTCAATGCAGAGGGCCACACGTATCTGGGTGTTGTTTATACAGATAATCACTTACATTTACATTAATATTCTGAATGCACATAAATAGTTTTCAAAATTCACTCAGTACTGGAATTTGGAGGCTTCGATGACAGCCTGGAGCGATGCTTCCTCATCCTGTTCAAAGTCCTGTATTGCAAACACACATCATCAGCTCCCCCAACAAAGGCTCCATCTCCACACACACACCATCAGCTCCACCCCACAAGGCCCATCCCCACACCTACTCCACAAGGCTCCACCCACACACATACCCCACAAGGCTCCACCCCCGGCTCCACTCCCACAGCGGACTGTGTGCTCACCACATATGTGTCGTACTCGAAGCGATGTCTCAGGTCCAAGTGTGATATGAAATTGGAGCTAGTCTGCTGGGGATTCCCCCACGGCATGGACACATACGGGACAGATCTGTGTGTACAAATAGTAAGATAAGGACAAAAGGCATTGACAGGACAAAGTTGCTTCAATTACAACTGGGTTAGACGCAGACGCGTGAGAAGCGGTCACGTGGTCTCTCAGTGCCGCGCAGGTGAGGTCGGGAGTAGCGCAGTAGGGACACTTAAACGTTTGCCGGTTGGGAGGAAGTGGATGACGAGGTACTATCTTCGAAGGCGCGGCGGCCTTCAGTCTTTTCGCGCAGCCCACGGCGTGTGAATTGAAGTAGAGTAGAAACAGCTGCAATCCATCGCGTTCACTTAGCTTAATTGCGTATACTACTACATAGATGCACTAACCTTCTGCTTACATCCTTCACACGTAACGGTCGTGTTCTGAATCTCCCTCTCTAGCGCAGTGTCATTCTTACACTGAGCAGGCGTGAACGGATGCCTGCAGACAGGACACAGAGGCGCTGGAGCCGCGGGGCCGGAGATGAGCGGACGTAAGCACTCTTCGCAGTATCTGTGTATCAACCATCGTCCCTCCCATAAAGCATCGGCGCATACGTTACACGATTCGACGCTTACTTGTGATGGCATGTGGTCAGTAATACAGGTTTCTTGAGAACCTCGCAACATATAGCGCACACGTATCGCGAGTCAACTTCTGCGTCCATTTATTTAATGATTTGCTTTTTAATAATTCACTAGTTATGAATATGGCTTACCTAAGTCGCTGGGAGCGTGAGTACATTGTCAGCGGTGTGAATGAAGACTTCAGAACAGACGGTCGGAGCTGTAAGGATTACAGACACTTTACCTTAGAAACAGGAGTGGTGTCCAACACAAGCGGCTCTGCGAGGATTAAGTTGGTTAGTACATAAATAGCGGCGCCGTGTCGTTTTGAAATGCGTAGTCTTCGCATCGTGCACACTAAAGGATCGCACGTGCGTCGTGGTGGGCGTGAAGGCAGAGCTTGGTGTTCCGACCTTGGCAAAGCCATCCGAAGGCAGAATCGAATTTTCTGTCGATTGGTAGGGTGGTAGGAGAGAGTTTCCGTTGGAGCGTTACAAGATTTTGTCGCTTGCTTTCGACGCAGCTGCGCACTGGCTACTCCGGAGTTCGAAGGACGAGAGGGAGAAGAATTGGGGTCTCATTTGGCGCACGAGCTGCTGAAGGCGTATTCCAACAGCGGATGCCTCGACCTGAGCTCGCTAGCGGTCATCCCAGGCCAGCAGTGCTGGGTCCTGTACGTGGATGCGCTGGTGCGTTGTTTCCCCGTGGCATCTCCGTGTCGTAACGTTTGGGGTGCTTTTCTGCAGGTATTGGAGTGGGGCGGAGGTGGAGTTTTGGAGTCGTTGTCAGTTGCAGTGGTTGCTGCACTGAAAGTCACCAGGTAATACCACCCTTCCTCGTGAAGCTACTTTAACTGCTGTCCTAATTCCTTACCATTTTCTATCTCCTCTTCCTGGTGTGTGGTATGACTTTTGTTGCAGAATTCCACGACTCATCATAAGTGGCGAAGGAGAGGACATGGAGTTTGAGGTGTCAGATAACCCCCATGATGTTGTGAAATTGGATGTTAAGGGAGCTCCAGTGATTATCACACTCTCACAGGTATGGGCACACACGTCATGGCTTATATTGCTTGCCTCCCTCTGTTTTTTTTTTGTTTGTTTTTTTAACCAGATAGGTAACCACTTTTTAGTCGATGCTAGCATGCAGGAAGAGCTGTGTGCGAGTGCGCGACTCTTTGTGGCCATTAACTCTTCTCAGAACATCGTAAGCATCAGTAAGGATGGGTTCGGAGGCCTGCTATACAACAAACTACAAGATGTGATTCTGGTAAGTGGAGGCAGCGTAAGGGTGGAACAATAAATGTAAATGCTCTGGTTTACAACACCTGATTCATCTATCCCCGATACCACTAAAGATGGCGCAGGAGGTGTGTACCGACGTGTTCACAAGAATAGATACCAACTTGACTGACAATCACAACAAACAGAGGCTGTCAACATAGCGATGCCTATGTCTGTGTGTCTTTGGGTCTGGGTATGGTGTTAACTGTACGGGCAGAGGTAGCGCTTTCTGTGACATGGAGGTGCGTACGAGGGTGGCCGGACTTATCCAATATTTGAGCCACGACGAAGTGTTTACGCTTGCTGAAAGACTTGGCGGCTTCTTGAATGCGCACCGTATCTCCCTCGCGACACTGGTTTCCTACGTCGTGTGCAAAGTAAGTTTTGCGCTGGCGAACGTACTACAGGGGAAGGAGCGGAAAATGATTCGAGATCACGTGTCATGAAAAACAGCGTGACGGCTTACTTTCAGGACCTGAGGATGGAGAGACATTCTGATGACAGACACCTTTGCTGTATTTTGCATCTTTGTTCCCACAACAGTGCCGATGAATTGAGCCATTTACTCAGCGCGAAATAGGTTAAAACAATCTGGAAAGGTTAAATGATTGTAAAATTTAAAAATGACAATACTAGTAGATGAAAATTAATAATATGCCATAGATAGACACCTCTGTTTGAATTCTGGTAATTATCCTGGATGTCCCCAGCGGGGGACGAGTGTGCCCCCATGGGGGACGCAACTTCAGATTGATGGCCGGTGGAGCATTGCTGCATTCTAAAAATCATGCCATGTTTATAAAGCACTTTAAACCCTAGGCGGAAGTATCAGGCTAGATCAGAGATATATCTCTGGCTAGATGCTTTACAACTATTTCTTCTTTTGAACATCGTGTATTTTGCGCTTCGTGTTTACAAAACTTTTCGCTGCAATGAAAGCGTGCGTAAATTTTGGTCTGAGTACGAGTCATGGAATTGATAACAGATCGAGTTCCGTGTGTTGAGGCTGTTGCAGTACAGCTATACGGACTGCCGATCGACGCCAGCAGTAACTAAATACGCGTGCCTATTCAAAAAAGGCCACGTATTTTATGAATTGGAAAGATCAGCTGTTTTCACGTTGCGCTATGTGCAATTAGAACAGATAAAAGTCAACGCTCTGTGTATGGTAAACAGTAAGACGCTACACCATAGTTTTTTGGGCCCAGAGCTGAAACTGTATGAAGAATTAACCTGCATTGGGAGCTTTTCATGATAATACACTCCACATGAATGCCTACAATCTGAATTACTGTCCCCCGTGGGGCACACGTCCCCGCGGAGACTTTCAGGACAATAGACATTAAATGATGCTAATGAAAACAATTCGTTATAAACTCACCATTGAGGTAAATAATTGAAATTGCACGCTTAACTTATTCAACGAAGAACAAGTAACATTTATTTAAATCACTTATAAGCTTTTGAATAGTTGGTCACGGTTTCAATTTAATTTTTGAGGTACTTAAAACTATGATACAATTTGTTTTGTGCTCATTCACCCAGTATGTGAGTGAGCTTTAAAAAAAAACCGATGTGAGGACACATGGGGTAAATCCCGGCACATGGGATAATCCCCTAATGTGAGGGCACATGAGGTAATCCCCTAATGCGAGAGTGAGGGTGCATGGGATAATCCCCTAATGTGAGGGCACATGGGATAATCCCCTAATGTGAGGGCACATGGGGTAATCCTCTAACATGGGATAATTGACTGATGTACTAGATGGGTTGTGGCCTTGGACGGTTAGTACTCATGAGGAATGGAGGGGGAGGGGGAGGGGGAGGGGACAGTGTACTGCAAATGCGTATAGCATTGATTCATGTCAGAGAAAAAGCTTTGCAAACTCCATTTTTGGACTTTCTTAGTTCCCAAAGCCTCTTTGTCAAGCAACAGGGTCCCTTTAGCTTACGTTACAGGCAGCGTTTATAGGGCAGAAGGGCTTTTGTCGACCTTTTCAAAATAGCATTCTTCCATCTTGATGTCTTGCATTTACACACATGATGCAAATGAGTCTGAATAGCAATCAGAAATCAGTTAAGAAAGATCCACTGAACTATATGACTTCAAACTGGATCTGTGGATTGCAACCCTTGTAGCCAAACAAGAAAAGCCTCCTTGCCCCATTGCTCCAAACTCACCCCAATGCAACACACTTGTGTCATTGTTAGTATGCTTCCTCAGCTCAGCTGCCTCTAAGGTATTACATTGGCACCCTTCAAATGTATTTATTGATTAATCAGCATTTCCACAGGAGTGCTTGTACTCTTATCTCTTCTCGCCACATGAAGGATACAAGCATACACAGTTGCATACATGTTGTGCAGTTACTTTTTTCTTTGTGGCTAAATTCATTGAAGGTAAGAAATGTAATTTAAGAATTCAACCTTCTATAGGGTATGTCTATTTTCCAATCTATAGCTTGGCAGTAACTATTTAGTTGTCAGTACTTCTGGACATTACTCAGCTGTAACATAACAAAGATCCAGCACTGTGCCATTTCATCTCCTGATGCTAATTAGGAGGGACATGATGGGACATGATTCCAAGCACACAAAGAGAGCAGCAATGGCCAGGTCTGATGTGCTCAGGTGCTGCCTGATCAGCAGCAGCCAATGTGTCCATTGTAGTATACGTCGTAGTGCGTAAAAAGGTGTGGATCTTCCCTAAAAGAAAGACCTGCACACTTTTACACACTTGCAAAACTTTTATGAACTGCCAAACATTTCAGGTAAATGTCAGAGTGAGGACAAGATCATTTAATCTAGCTTACTTTTTATGAAGGTTAGTAGTATAATATTATGATCTGAAGCACAAAGTAAAGAAAGAAATTTAATGTACAAGCTTGTACACAACATGCAAACATAGCTGGAGTAGAAAACAAATACTGTCAGATCATAACTCTGATAATGATAACTCCACCTGGAGACATGGTCAACCTAAGATAGCCAGCTGCCCTCTCTTTTATAGTAGCAGCTGCAGATGTGGATGTACTGTTTCCTTAATTTTTAAAATTCTTAGGACCCTTTTCTTTTAAATAATATCTAGTAGAACCTTTCAGCATATGGTATGACACTTTCCCTATTGGGGTAGGGCTTGGGGTAGGGCACTCTGAGATTGGAGTAGTGGGTACAGCTATGGGCTTGCAAGCAATGGTACCTGGGTTCTATTCCGGGACAGGGCAATCAATTCCTTTATGTATCTTAAGATGCTAAACCCTATGTATCTAAATACCTAAAGATCCTGAACCCTACCGCTCACATTCTTGCCTCACATTCAGTATTTCCACTGCTTTAACTTTTTGTTTTCACTACTTTTCTTGTAGTTTTCACTACATATCATCTTTGATGTTTTCACTACTTTTCGCTTTTAAACTATTCTTTTTAAAAATTTCATATATTTGTGACACTACTGAAGTTGTGAGTAGCATGACTGGTCATGTGTTTACGGTGGTCTTAATCAGTAGTTAACATTCTTTTCGCCACCAATATGCTGGTGACATCAAGGACATCCTTGCTCGGCCAGATGATGCGCGAGATTGTTGTATCATCACATACGCACAGGGCACCATTCAGTAACCAGTAAGATAGCTACCCTTCCATTTTAACATACACAAGTGTGCAAGTTGTTGGATGATATGCTGGATAATGTTATTATAGAACCAAGTACTGGTTCTTGGGCATACCCAATAGTTTTGGTTGGCAAAAGGACGGGGGGTGGGGGTGGAGGGAGATGCAAAAGGGGTCAGGTTTTGCATTGATTTTCACAAATTATCACACAACCCTTGCCTAGAATTGGCAAAACACTGATGGGGCTTGCTATTTCTCAAAAATAGATCTAGGCAGTGGGCTACTGGCAAGTAGAAGTGTACCCTAAAGACAAGGAAAAGATTGGCTTTGTCCGATTGGATTTTCTCAGTGTTGTGTGATGCCCTTTAGTTTGTGTAATGTGCCTGCTACATTTCAACGGCTAATAAAATGGTTGAAATTGGACGTCTTGTTTAGTTTACCCTGACGATATCATTGTGCATAGTACAAGTGTTGAAGAGGATTTACTCGTTATAGAAAGGCTGGGATAAATATCAAGCCTTCAAAATATTGCAGACCAGTGTTTGTTACTACGTTTCTTCCAAAAGGGTGGAGATGATCCGGAAAAAATTAGGTGCATTGCAGATTTGCCTCTTCCATTCAGTCACAGATTTACAATCTTTTTTAGGGTTAGCATCCTACTACTGCAGTTTATCAGAAACTTTGCACACATTTCAGCTCCTTTGCATCAGCACACAAATAGGATTGGGTGTGGTCACCACAGTGCAAGAATGCTTTTTTTTTAGCTTAAGAAAGCACTTACATCTACACCTATTCTTGTTCTGCTAATTTATCTGTTCTTGCTCTGCTAATTTATCTGTTCTTGTTTTGTCATGCGTAGTTTGTGCTAGACACTGAGCAAGTACTGATGGGCTAGACTGTCTCAGGTTGCTAGTGGGAGGAAGCACGTGAGACTTCACAGATGGATTATCCATGGTTTTTCACAAATTAATCTATTTCAAAAGTGATTTGGATGTAGGATTGTTTCATACAAAAAGCAAGGAAATAATATGGCTTGATAGGAAGCTTCACAAAAGGCCTACGGTTTGCAGATACAGACATGTCTCATCTTCATTTTTGCAAAACGTAGGACTGTTTTTTTATAGCATTCATTAAGCCCTACTGCACCTTATTTAGATAGAGATAGTTTTGATTTACATGTTTGCCTTGACAATGACAGGAATGCTCACGGTGTGCACATGATTCAATTTCAGTTCCTTAGCTACACTAGCTATCATACACCAGAGCACCCTGTACAGTCACACATGTAAAGATATGTGAAATAAGTCATGTGTCTTCATCAGACATAACACACATAATAAAACAGTACACAAACATATATGTGAGGCTTGTTTGGCAGACAAAACATCACCTCCTCTCTTACATTCCTAGGTGTGGCTATTTAGGCCTGTTTGACAATGGGTATAGACATCACATGGACTTTTCATTCTGTGGGAAAGAATTCTTTTTCTGCTAGTTGATGCCCACCTATAATAAGTGGCCAGAAGTGTTCATTACAACCGACATTTCCACACAATATAGCATGAATAAACTGTGATACATTTGGTTTCACACATCGTCAGTGCTCCATATCATCCCAGTTGATGAAAGGGCAGGTGGCAAGATAGCCAAGCTCTGCAGCACATGCAGGCTAAATGCATTCTTATTGTTTAGCACCATTTTCACTAATGTAGCCAGGTTATTCGGTGAGGACAAGGTTGAATTTTTCAAGGACCCCTACAGATCACAGAGTGATGCTAACACTGGATAAACCACAATGCAGCAGAACTCCTATGTGCAGTACTGAGTGAGACACAAACAAAATTAGTCAAAACCAAACAGAACCCCTATGGAAGACAGAGGGATGTGAAAACAGCGATAATCAAAACAGCACCATGGTGTTCCACACTAGGAAGGACGTGTTTGCTTCCAAGGAACAGGTGATTGAGGACTTTCTCACCAGAATGAAGTGGTTACAATGCAGGTACTGTTATGGAATGTTGTCTTATCTCGTAGCCAGGTCATGGTTAACAGTGGAGAAGACATGTGTATCACCTCCTGAAGATCGGAGGTGACCAGGATCAGATGGCAAGAGAAAGAAATGTCCGAGGTTGTTGATGAAGAGGAGGTTTGAAGTGCCTCCAACTGCAGAGGGAAAGCAAAAGGAGGACCATCTAGAAGAAAAGGACAAAGTAAACCCAAAAGCTGGAGGATAAGAAAGGCTCTTCAGAAGCACAACTACCGATAAGCATTACCATGCAAGACGTCACCTAACAGGTAGCAGGGAGGGAAGAATGCCCCTGTATTATTTGCTGTGCAATTGAATTATGACTTGACACCATGCGTAATTCTGTGGCAGTTATGTGAATAATATCTTTGGCAGTATGGCACATTGTTGCATACATGGATAAGGTTGCAAGTAATGTGCAGTTTCGATAGTGAGAAAGGGATGCATTTGGGTCATGAACTCTTTCATGAAATTCACAGTATATAGATCACAGCTTTAACTACGTAAGCTGGAGTAGACTACCATGCATCAATGCATGCGTGGGTGGATGTATGTGTTAAGCATGTGCATACATTTGTGAACGAGCATTTACGGCTCCATAATGCAATTGTAGTATCCGCAAATTTAAAAAAAGCTGGACCAGAGATAATGTATAATATCTCTGGCAAGGCTGTGAGTATTGTGTTCAACGGAATTGAGCTTGGCGCAAACTGCGAGATATTATTTTTTAAGAGAAAATGATCAATACGCGCTACATCAACATCGCAGCCAAGTGCAGTGTCGCGGTTGTCGTCTGGATGCTGCTATCGCTCCAAACAGTGTTCTACGTGTATAGGCCTTCTTCACCAAATGAGGTACAAACCGTACAATATGCGAGAGCAATGCATGCATGTAGTATTGGCGCCTGCACTTTGATCATAATGCATACTGCGGAATTACACTGCAACGGGTAGGAAACACCTAAGTTTGTCCTCCTTCTCCTCCCCAATCCCATACCCCGCACTCCAAAATATGTGTACTAAGCTACCCGGCATAATACTGGCCATTCTTATTCATTTACTTTTTCACCATGGATCTCTATAGTCTGGCTTAACCAGACACCGACGTGAAACTGGGTTTCTTACTAAGTTTCCTACTTTTTGTCTCCTGCACTGCTTGTGCATCGTATATTTACTGAGCCCCTATAAAATCAAAGTAATTAGCACCTTTCGCAAGGGTGAGCACCAATTGATTGCATTCATACTGTATACTTTTCAGTTGCAGCTAAGGTCAACATCAACCGGATGTGCTAATTATACCAAATCTGTTTGCCTACAAGTGTTAAATCAAACTAAGAACTGCTTGTCTTGTGAACAAGGAGATGAGAACTACATTGCCATTTCAGCAAGCATAGACCAGGAGGCCAATGAGAACATTGTTAAGATTATTATGACTGGCCTTTCACTGCTTGGAGCTTCTCAAACATGTATATCATCCCTGATACATTCATGTGTCTGTACTTGTTCCCTCTGTGTGGTACCAATGCAACAGTTAGCAGACAGCAATGTATTGACATTAGTACAGTTCTATGCAAAGATGAATGGCAGAGGGCATTGAGCATTCCAGCTTTAAAGGACCAAATCCTGAAGTGTGAAAGTCTTCCCTCAATAGCAGGAAAAGGTCTGTTCTTTAGTTTGTATTCTACCATTTATATTTGACAAAATTGTTTTAATTACCATGATCAGACACAGCCTCTTCATTTAATAACAATTCAATGACAACCAATGCAGTGCAGGTGAACTGCAGTGACCAGTTTGTCTTGAAAAATAGAATATGCCAACCACTGTGTGACAAACTGAAGTTGTTTTCAAATGAACTTTCAGATAGTGCTTTTGTGATTGACGTCTTGGCACATTTGCCGGGGAAATCTTTGGAGCATTGCTGATTATATGTTGCTGCATATGGAGAAAAAAGATTGTAAATTATTGCTATTATGTAAATTTTCAGAATCCTTTTTTTTTTTCATTCAGGTTTGTGTTCCCTTCAATAATCATTTTGTACATGGCAATAACTATTGTGACACTAGGTAAGAACATTATGAACACTGATGATGGAATTTCATTTTTCAGCTTTCAATAGTTAACTAGAATTCAATTGTCTACATACAGCAATGTTTGCTTTAGTCTCATCATTTGTGGATCGCAAGACATTATTCTGCAGTAGTCAGTACCTTACAGAGGCACTGAAGACACCAACTGCATACTGTTCTGTAACAGGTAGGGGCAAAGTGAATAACCATCTAGTGATGCTTCAATGTGATATTAGCACAAATGTTATGATGAATAAGCCATTGAAGTGATGGACCTAGTGTACTAAGTGCAGTCCTTGGATCATTGTATTTTATGCAAAAATTGGCAAAGGACATATTGTGTTGCAATAGACATCACCATGACTATTGTATTCAATCATCCTCATACTCAATGTTTTGTGTACCTTCAGTACCCTTTAGTGTGCAGGGTTCTCTAATAATTTGTGTCTTTCAACTGTTTACAGGAAGTGTCTTCGTTTACGCAATCATTCAGCTTGACTTTTTCTGTTTATGCCATGTGATTGTAGTTTTTGTGAAATTGCAGTTTCCTTTACATTCTCGAGGTCTTGAAGGAAGCAAAATGATCCATTTCATAGTAGTACTCCTAGCAGTGCTAGTGCCATGCATTCCTGTAATTGCTGCATTTTCAACTGGAGGATACTCTACTGCCATTTATCCACAAACTGTGTGCTTAATGAAGGATCCAGATGCAGCATACTACTCATTTGCATTTACTCTAGCTATAATCAATGGGATTAGTGTGCCATTACTGATCATCTCCTTCATGATTGTTATCAAGGTACATCTCACTCATGCTTGCAATATATTGCTCTCTCACTCTTAGTATCTTGAATTTCTAGCATAATCTCATAAAGAGAAGAAGTTCCAATGCAGATAAACCCTTGCCAACTATAGAGATGAAACTTCTTGCTCTGCGCTGCTATTTTATATTCCTTGCGGCAGTGATTCAAGCAACATCCACCATAGTAACTAGAAACCACGACCAGTTTTATGCAGCTTTCCTGAATTATTTGGCATGTGAATCGGCAGGTACAAGTCCAAAATGCAATGCTGCAAAAGAAGCTATGGAAGAGCTGACGGTTCCTGGAGTATGGATGACTCTTCAGGTACTTCTGGGAACATTCCCCGCTGTGTACCTTGTATATGTTGTCAACTTTGGAGAAGTAAAGCAGAAGTGCCTCTACTGTGTCGAAAGTATGCTGCATTGGAAAGAATGATGCACAAGATGGTATTAATGTACCATAAGAATGAACTGAAATGAATATCTGCTGTGTATAAGTAAAATCCCACTTCATATCAAAGCATTAAATCATTTTGTGTAATGGTTGAAATTGTACGTGCAGTGAGTCAAGATTCTAATACAAAAAGAGTGTGCCGGGGTACATGGAATACGCATATCTACCTAGCATGCATACACAGACCCCTCCTAGAAAAGGGCAGGCCCCCCTGCATCATAAATATTCTGTCCCAGTCTTTGAGGTCTTCTATGAGGTAGAGTTGTCCTTTTGGGGTTAAAAGGAACCTTCTGCTCTTCAGTATGGGCCTCTTGTTTTTCAATTATCTGTCTTCACATGAAGCAGGGAGACTGTCATCATCATCGTCTAGGATTCCAGGTACAGTAAACCCTCATCAGAGCCATTTGTTGAAGTGTCAGCTGGTTCATGCTACAACTCTTCCAAAGTTTGAGGTTAAGGTTACACATGGTTTAGCTGGTGCACTTGATGTTTACGAGCAAAACAACACTAACCACTTTGTGTATCTTGCAAGGTCTCTGCTAGGAACAGCTTTGGGGACTAACCACGAAGAACTGCCAGGCAGTGCAGCCCCTACTTTGGATGGATCACTTGAAGATTTGTTGCACAGCTCATTCATTGGAGAGGCATATGCTCCTGGACCTGTCAATATGCCTTTCCATACGAATACAGTCTCAAATCTAAGGCATAACTGATTCACCTTTTTGGGTAAGCCATACACATTCAGGTAACTGAACTTTTCTTCCAAATAGTTCAAATATGAGTTCAACGGGGGTGCACCCTGTATACACTAGGCCAGCACCACTCAAGTCCCCAGTTGTGATGTTTAGTAGCCGTACCTCTCACATGAATCCGTCAGATTGATGATGGTAGGAGCCTTCTCTGGTCTTACTGATTCATAATGCAGTGCACAGCTTTGAATAATGCTGATTTCCGACTCATTAAAAGTTTGTCTCTTCTATACATTTACACGCTGCAATGTTCAGAAGCAAGCTGCCTTCAAGACTAGATGGGAGCAATGCAAAGTTTACTGCGATTCATTTTGTTGCACTGTACACACTGACACCGTGCTATCTAGCACAGTGTGACGTCAAGTTTGATAGCGTAACATTTACTAGTCTTGCAGCACCGGATGGCTGTGACGTGGTATGGGAACGAGATCAACCCCCCCCCCCCCCTTCCCCCGAGGCGGGGGAGGGGGGGGGGCTGATTTGATACTAGATTGATTCGACACATGCATGCAAGTGTGAGGTTGTAGAGAAAGTGCTAAGCTTCTGAGGAAAACAGTTGTAAGGCATTTTACACGTATCTAATTACGCGTGTGTGCTAATTTTAATTCATTGTGCTAGTTAGTAACATGCAGCGCCGTTGAATGGCGTGCTGCAAAATGATACTTCCAACGCTCCTGGCCTTGTTGGCCGTTTC
>JABACO010000676.1:0-24378 GCA_013339895.1 Ephydatia muelleri | reverse complement strand
AACCGTTAAACTCGTTTAACACACCGTTTAACAGCGAACGGTCAATCTATGATTAATAATTCTGTTTACACTTATAACTACACTGTCAAAGTACTGCTCATACACGTCACAAGCACCGAATGGCACTTCCAGTGGGTGCCATCAGGGGGCGTATACATTGTACTTATGGTAACTCTGAACATTGATAGAATGCCCTCCTCTTCCCTGTAGGCACCAAAAGGCTTCCATAGACTCTGCAACCTTTCTGGAGCTGGTCTCTGTGCTGTTACATCTAGGCTATGTGACCGAACAAAGCAACTGAAGCCGCTCATTCATAGCAAAGCAAAACCGTTTATTGTGTGATGAAAAAAAAGTATGGCTGTATCTAAATGTTTCTCAATCTGTACACCTAATTGTGTGCAGTTTTCGATGCGGCATACCAACTGTCGTGCTTGGTGTTTCATCCTAAAGTTACCCCTCTCCCTTAATTACGATATCCGTATATAAATTGGCTGCGCGTTATTAAGGATTGCGATATGAAGACTGCGCATATGGTATAGTCTCTACTACGACAATACACCAGTTAAATGGGAGGATCAACAAGTATTTGATGGTAAAATGAACAAGATACAGCTCTCTCAAAAAACGCCATTTAATGAGGCCATGGCACATCTAGCCGCAATGGATTTTTTGGGTTACGTATCGTCTAATTATGGACCCTTTTGTCCAGCCGCGCGCAGAGGGCTTGATTGACCTGAAGGCGTCTACATCTCGAGTAACCGGTGTTCAGTTCAACCTTGGATAATTGCTGTCGTTGGATTCCGTTGATTGCTAGTCGTCCTTCAGCTGAAAAGCACATTTTGGTAACTATACTCCACACTTCGGCGATGTAGGAAGCTTTTGGGGATAGCAAAATCAGTGCAAATATAGCATACTCGTCAACCACTCTAAGCCAGGTGCTGATCACATGCACTTTTCCAAATCAAGGTGTGCCAATGATTGCACCATTCAACATAAGTGGCTTCAAAATTATCCTTGGCATGTACACTGTTCTCAGTGAAACTCTCGGATGAAGAAATTATCACTTTATATGGTTATGATTTTTGCAGATATCCCATCAGCAGATTGTATCCTCAGTATTAAAGTTGCATTGCTGGCAATTCCCAGGGCGCTTATCAATATGCACAACGCATTCAGCGGATCATTAATGTGCTAAATCGGATGATTAAAGAGGCTATTCGGCGGCTTCTGCATATGCACCGTGACATATTAGTGTATAATGAATTCGCTCGGTACCATCCTTGGCGATTGCAGACATTCTTGCTGATTGAACGTACTTCGCATTAAACTTTGATGTACATTATTTCTGTTAAACCATACTGTTGAGCCCCGGTGGGCGTGGTTGCCAATATGCTGCATGGACCTTTGTGCGTAACGTGTAATATGACTACACGTCAAATAAAGTAGTAAAAAATCTATGTTGTGAATTGAATATTGGTATCTGAATATCAAGGTGTTGATTAAAAGAGAAACTTTCAACCAGGAAGAACTGTGATGTTATATAGAAAGCATTAACACTCGTTCGAGTGGAGTTATCGATTTGTGCATTGGAACTTCTGTTCGATTTGAATGGGGAAATGAAAAGTTGGTCCTGTCCTATTCAAACTGAATGACATGTATCGCCAAGTAGAAGACTAACGTGCTGGTTGAGGGTAAACTATGAAGCAGTAAACCTGTTATTTCACATAGCATAGACTGTTGTTCTTTCTTATGCTCGAGTTGTTATGCATCGCTACGGCTCTTACAGAATGAATAAACGGATGATGGTGTGGTTCATTTATATTCAAATTGAATGGGAAACATTGGGAATATCAAGATGTTGATTATAAGAGAAACTTTCAACAGGAACTATGATATGTTACAAAGCATTAACACTCATTCAAGTGAAGTTATCGATTTGTACATTTCAACGTTTTAATAGGGAAATGGAAAGATGGTCCTGTCCCGTTCAGAAATATTGCCAAGCATAAGACAAATGGGCCGGTTGAGGGTAAACTATGACTCAGATTACATGTGCAATAGCCTTTACTACTTGAAGAGAGAAAAAAGGAGAGGACCAAGTAGGTCACAGAACAAATCATGGTATAGGCTTGCAACCAGACTACCCGATCATGTCCAACTATATGTAGCTAACAAAGTCATGTCATATTGATATACAGACCTAAGTTTAAGATGCATTTCATAAGCACGCATGCATGCAAGCGATCTGAAGCACTGCAAACCTTATAAATGTGGGCTCATTTGGACACCACCTGCATGGTTTGGACAACACCTTGTAGGAATCACTCATTGCATCAGAAGAGGAGGGCTTGCATGCAGCTGAATAAATACACACTGCTTAGTAAATTTGTCAGATGCTGGGGAAGAGAATCGTGCAACTTTTGGCAAGTGCAGCTTAGCTGGTTTAGCACTAGCATAAGAATTCAGAGTGCAAAAAAACTATTGCAGTTGACCAACCACACTACAAGGTTAACTTCCACATCACCATCACTGAGCAGCAGATGTAGGTGATGATTCAGCAATACGTGAGACCAACTCATGGCTTCAAAACTCCTCTCATCAAGAGAGGATGAAATTCATATGTAACATTGGATTTTAATGAATCAAGTTTCATCAAAAATCACGATTTAAGGTTTGATAAATCAATGACCAATTGTGAAGGGAATTTTCTAACATCTTTAAGAACGAAGAGAGAGAGAGAGAGAGAGAGGGGAGGGAGAGGAGGAGAGAGGGAGGGAGGGAGGGGAGGGAGGGAGGGAGGGAGGGAGGGAGGGAGGGAGGGAGGGAGGGAGGGAGGGAGGGAGGGAGGGAGGGAGGGAGGGAGGGAGGGAGGGAGGAGGGAGGGAGGGAGGGAGGGAGGGAGGGAGGGAGGGAGGGAGGGAGGGAGGGAGGGAGGGAGGGAGGGAGGAGGGAGGGAGGGAGGAGGGAGGGAGGGGGGAGGGAGGGAGGGAGGGAGCAAATTCAGGGCACTACTACATATGGCATCAGCTCTGACATCCCAGCTTAACTATAGATTGACACTCAGATGTCCAGTCATAGTTGTTGTGTATTTTG
The DNA here is from genome assembly GCA_013339895.1 of Ephydatia muelleri. NCBI lineage: Eukaryota > Metazoa > Porifera > Demospongiae > Spongillida > Spongillidae > Ephydatia > Ephydatia muelleri. The sequence goes on along the minus strand of JABACO010000676.1, from coordinate 21,285 downwards.
TGTGTGCTCATTTACATAGTAGTAATAGCGTGCATTACCTGCTGTGGTGCTGTGTACAATCTATGTATATATTAATTAATCAAATAAAAATTAATAAAAATAATTATTATACATTATCGGATTGCTATAACTGTTACCATCTTGTGATTTGTATGCCCACATAAGATAGTGGTTATGGCCAAGAGTCATTCATGCATGCATGTATAACACAGGGGGGACGTATCACCTATACACAGTACATGGTCAGTTCAGAGACACTAAAAAGGAGACGCAGAATGTTACAAAGCGCTAGAGAACTTGTCAGCAAGGGGCTCTGCAGAAAGTTGAGGTGGGATATCTTGATGATGCAGAAAAACTGGCCTTATTGCAGCAACCATTTACTAGAACAGGGAAGTACCTTGCAGAGGACCAACCAGGCTATGCACGACAAGGTGCAACACAGTTATAAGGAGTACAACACATACAATGCTTCACAAAAACATGGAAGCAAAACCTCCTCCAACCAAACGAGTAAAACCTATAATTGTACCATAACAACAAATACATTTTTCTGTCGTTTGAGGAACGAATTAGACAGAAAATATGCTCCCATCAGAATATGGAGGCGTAGCCTACATGCATGTGTTGTGCACACAGCGTACATGTAAGCATGTAGATCGATAAAGATGGTAAGGGGTGTATGTGAATGTGCAGCTGTAGATATCAGGTGATGGGGAGCACATGTTCTGTGCAATGAGTCTTCAGCTAGTGTGCGTGCGCATCTGGGCTTGGATATAAGGTTGAGGAATGCGTGGTTAGAATCACTCTAGGCGTATTGTGCACAGCCACTGGCAGAGCTAACCCCACTTTTTTCCCCCATGAGAAATCAGGTGTACGACGGTGTGCAACTGAAGAAATTAACTTTAAACTCTTCCACGAAGGCATATAAATGAATTATTGAGCAGCTCTGAACTCGGTTTTTCCCTTTTATAAAGGGTTTTTTTCCAGGAGGAGGTGTGGGCCCACTTCCTCTAAATATAGGCAAAATTAATAGATTGGCCCCTGCTCACGTGCTGGCAGTATGTGTTGTACAGTGTACTTCGTGTACCGAATGTGAACTAGTGCAGGTGGTGTGCACAACGGACGCTGCACCAATATATATTGAAAGAATGAGAATATGCATGGCGGAGCATATGGCGTTGGGAGGTCTACCTGTATACTCAAAATCGTATCAACAATTGCGGAGAAAGCTAATATGGCAATAGTTCTGTACCATACGCTGTAAGTGCCTTCTGTTCTCGTTTGATTTTCCGCATTCAGTTGTACTGCACAATTTACCCCCCAAAGTAATGTAAAGTAATGAACATGTTAGTAGTACACAGCTGGTAATTAAAACTTGCCCAATCAAAAGTCACACTTTCTGCAGCGAGCGAGTAAACGTTTTCTTCCCCCTAAAATTCGCAGCACAAATTTGAAATCTTTAAATGACACAATTCTACAGTGCGTACTATGTCTGATAAGGATATGATAGAAAGGGGTATACATAGTGAAGAAATACCAAATGCAGTTCGACAGATATGGCTTTTTCATACTCATAGAAACTTTAAGCAGGAAATGTTCATGGAGAAATGGCATATTACTAGTGACCAAAAGCAGATGATGTTAGAAATAATAACAAAGTTGGTATTTCTAAGAATGAGACTGAGTACCAACAACACTATCAGGAGCTTACAAAAATGAAGCCAGCTATTGACTAATTCAACAACAATTGGCATACTATAAGAGGAAGAATGGTTGAAGTCTCAAAAATAATGCATGTAACTTTCTGAACAGAACTAATAACCGGCGACCTGGAAGAAATAAATCAAAGTAATCAAGAGTGTTGTGCATAAATATTCCTCGTTAGTGACATTTTTCCAAGATCTCCAAAAGTGCTTGGATTCTCTTGCACTTGAAAGGGATCACCATGCCCATCACTATATTTCAAAAGCCACCAGTACAGTTGTACACTTCAGAGTCACCGCTACATCATTATCAGTTGCTTCTCACTCCTTACGCTTTTTCATTTGTCAAGGAATAATTTGATGTAGCCAAAATCATTACTACAACTGAAAATGTTAGTACTGCCATGTTGCAATCATCAGATGGTCTTTTAGCACTTAGCCTCCTTATCGTTGCAATTTTCTTTTTTGCCTTGTTCTGAAGCCAGATGTTGTATATTTCTCAAATCCGGTTACAGATTGAGAGGAGAGATACTGTGATTGGTTGTTGTGAGAGATGGGTGAGATGTATGGCTGGTGGTTGGAGGCATATCAAATGTGACTGGCGGCTGTGAATGTAATGGTGAAGTGTATGACCATGGCAGTCTGTATCAAATATTTGAAGGGGTATATGACTGGTGGTTGGGTAGCATGTCAGTTGTGACAGGTGGGTGTGACTGGCGTGGTGGTATGTGAGCATTTTGGTCTGCATCCACTGATTTGAACAGCTACAGCTACATGCTTCATGCAGACATTCCAAAGCGTTATGATAGACATTCATTGGGATCTCTGAGGTCAGACTAGCAAGCTTCTGTGCTTTTTGTGCTGTGATAAAAAGTTTTGATGAAGTAAGTTGAATGTCAGAGACTTGAATTGGTTGGTATGTCAATGTTCCGTACAGAATCAGATGAAAATACCCTGTTACATTACATGGTAATCATTTTTTGTCATCGTGCTGAACACATGTATTATCAAATAGCTCCATATTGTGAATACCAATTATACTCTGCATGTTTGATCAACATGCCTGTATGCGCAGTATAGGCGCATTAATCTGCCATGTCGGGGTCACAACCGATCGCCAAAGGAAGGAACGCGGCATACAAGCTTACGGGGGGAGGTGAAATGCAGCACTGCAAGTCGTTGAAAAACATCTGTCGGACAGCCATTGGGAAAGCAGTGCAAGCAGGATTCCACGATCTGATCGAGCCCTTATGAACAGGAGAAAAATAATGCAGGAGGCGCGCCCGAAAATAGAAGGGTATCAGACAAGCGGCTGTTTTCTTGGTTTAAAAGATTGGACTACTGTCTCACTACTGTATTCTGTTTGCAATACGTATGCATAAATAGAATTACATCACAGTCTCTGCAGTGTCCAGGAACGCAATGGCATACTTTCGGATGCTCATATGTTGTCCAAAGTGTCAAAATTGGCAATGCACAACAGCAGATGCAATTTCACTGACGAGCAGCAAGTATTCCATCTGGAGTCACTCCTTTTGCATCTGGAGTCATTCCTTCACTCCACATACAGCCACTCTTCCATCTGCAGCCACTCCATCTACTACATCTGGAGCCAGTCTGTCATGTTCAACCACAACTCTACTTGTGGCCACGCTGCGGCCACAAGTACAGCTGCAGCCACTCCACTTACAGCCACTCCTCCAACTGCAGCCACTCCTCCATCTGCAGCCACTCCTCCATCTGCAGCCACTCCTCCATCTGCAGCCACTCCTCCATCTGCAGCCACTCCCCCATCTGCAGCCACTCCCCTATCTGCAGCCACTCCTCCTATCTGCAGCCACTCCTCCATCTGCCGCCACTCCTCCATCTGCAGCCACTCCTCCATCTGCAGCCACTCCTCCATCTGCAGCCACTCCTCCATCTGCAGCCACTCCTCCATCTGCAGCCACTCCTCCATCTGCAGCCACTCCTCCATCCGCAGCCACTCCTCCATCTGCAGCCACTCCTCCATCTGCAGCCACTCCTCCATCCGCAGCCACTCCTCCGTCTGCAGCCACTCCTCCATCTGCAGCCACTCCTCCATCTGCAGCCACTCCTCCATCCGCAGCCACTTCTCCGTCTGCAGCCACACCTCCATCTTCAGCCACTCCATCTGCAGCCTTCTCCAGAGCCCTTCCTTCACACCTCCATCTGCAGCCACTCCTCCATCGGCAGCCACTCCCTCCATCTGCAGCCACTCCTCCATCTGCAGCCACTCCCTCCATCTGCAGCCACTCCTCCATCTGCAGCCACTCCTCCATTTGCAGCCACTCCTCCATCTGCAGCCACTCCCTCCATCTGCAGCCACTCCTCCATCTGCAGCCACTCCTCCATTTGCAGCCACTCCTCCATCTGCAGCCACTCCTCCATTTGCAGCCACTCCTCCATCTGCAGCCACTACCCCATCTGCAGCCACTCCTCCATCTGCAGCCACTACCCCATCTGCAGCCACTCCTATCTGCAGCCACTCCTCCATCTGCAGCCACTCCTCCATCTGCAGCCACTCCTCCATCTGCAGCCACTCCTCCATCTGCAGCCACTCCTCCATCTGCAGCCACTCCTCCATCTGCAGCCACTCCTCCATCTGAAGCCACTCCTCCATCTGCAGCCACTCCTCCATTCTGCAGGTCCACTCCTCCATCTGCAGCCACTCCTCCATCTGCAGCCACTCCTCCATCTGCAGCGGCACTCCTCCATCTGCAGCCACTCCTCCATCTGCAGCCACTCTCCATCTGCAGGCCACTCCTCACATCTGCCCACTCCTCCATCTGCAGCATCTGCAGCCACTCCCTCCATTGCAACCACTCCTCCATCTACAGTCACTCCTTCATCCGTTGTGAAGATAGCACAGCTGATGGACTCGTACTTAGCCAAGGGCACTGGTCATCTAATGTGTTCAGTTTGCTATACAGGTAATGTAAAAGAATACATACACTGCGCCACAGCATTTAGTATGCAGAGTTGTGCAGAGTCTGCATATCAACATATGCAGATGAGTATCGTGAAGTGTTCATATGCAGACGTCTGCATATGAACACTTCAATGATACTCATCTGCATATGGTTGATATGCAGACTCTGCACAACTCTGCATACTAAATGCTTTGGCGCAGTGATAGTTGGTGAGTGGTGACAGCTTACTTGGATGTGAACTACGTAAATTAAGAACTCTAAAGCCTGTTGTCATGAGGCACCTTATTTCATTGGCCAGAACGTACAGGTACTGTACAAACTATTGAAGCAACATAACATATGCTGACTTCATCTTTTCTCCCCCTAGATGTGCTCCAAGTGGAGTACAGATCACCTGCACCTGGATGAGTTGTATCAGCCAAGGGTCTAGATCACCTCCCCCTGGTCTAAGTAATAGGCAAGGTTCCGGAACCTCCTCCTAGATGGGCTCTAAGTAGGGTACTGACCACTAACCCCTAAATAGGCTCTAACCAGGGTACAGGCCACCTCATTACAGGGCAATAATTAGAGTACAGTCAGACCTGCCCACCTGTACATGCACAGTTCTCCATGCAGAGTTTGTCTGCAAAGCAGTGTCAACGATTGTAATTTAAAATCAGTACCCAGTTATATACTTACTGTATTGCACATTTGTTTATCTACAGTGTTCCAGAATGTCACAATCCTACCAAGAAATGTTGCTTCACCTAAATTGGTTTCACATCACGGCGAATATATATTCTATCAGCACTAGCCAAAGGTTTTCAATTGGATTTATGCCAAAGATTTGGCCAGGGTCCTCCACCAGTTCACTCCAGCATACCCTGATGTGTGTTGCTTCCTTCAAACATGGGTTTAAGTGTAGTTTGTATAGCACTGTTACCATGACAACAAGGGGCACACCCCCTCATGAAGTGCAGAATTTTGTGTTTGTCAGTTCTGAGTCTGTGGTCTGAACCACAAATGGTATCCTGTGGGTAATTACAACAGTTCCATATGGTGACCATGCCTCCCTTTCTGCACTGTTAAGAGTTCTTACCTATACAGCTGTGTAATATTGAATATTGTCACGCATGGGCTCGAGAGCATAAAAAGAGAAAGTTTGTTTTTTGAAACAGTGCAATACCCATGAAATTGAAGTTTTATTTCCTGTCATAGTACAGTTAGTAATTTTCTCCAGCTTGCTTTTTTGATCAGCTAGTACCCTAATTGAGGAATCCAGTTTTCCTATTGTAAGTTCCATTACAATGTATGTGAGTGCTTGTGAATTCGATTCTGTTCAGATTATTCTCACACAACACTACCCATTTCGTAATCCACAGTACCAGATGATGTAATCCACACAAAACATTGCATACTGTTATTCCAAAGTACACATTACATAATCCACACTGCATATTACATAATCTACAGTACACAGTAATGTGAAACAAGAGTCTAGTACCCAGGACAAGGCTCCTGGCAAAACTGCAGTGGCATTGCTCTGGGCTACCAGCTGCTATTGCTCCCATTGGATGAATCAATTGCAGTCTAGATATACAAATGTTACAAGTCATTTCATTTAATGCCTCCTTGTCATTGAGGAGCTCATGTTTGTCCTGGATCTGGTCAAGGTGCAGAACCGGTCTTTGACTGTGTGCTGTCCCAACACCAGTGATGGCATCACCAATGAGACGTGGACTGTGCAGGAGCCCACCTTTAGGAATTGAATATGGCCGTTTTGGGGATGCCATTTGATTTGACTGGCGTTGGGATTGCAGTGTTGGTGTTTGCGGTGTGTGATGCTAATCTGTTGTCTGCTTTTGTTTGCTGTGATTGTTATCTAGAAGAGCAAGGAGAGGGGTAATCCAGCTCAATGCACATTGGAGTGGTTAGGCGGTATCGTACGTGCTATAACTGCAAAGATAATTTTAAAAATGATGCTGAGTTCCATACATGTTAGAGCACCGTACTGTACTGGTGACAATGTGTGATGCCTTAGATGCCATTGGTACCACTGAGTACCAATTGCAAATGCAAATAAATATACATGACATTTTGCATATACCTAAGTATTTGACTGTCACTAGTACTACTCCTCACTCCCAACATCAGCACACTGCACCTTATGATCACCTTGAACACCAGCACTGCACCTCATGATCACCTTGAACACCAGCACTGCACCTTATGATCACCTTGAACACCAGCACTGCACCTCATGATCACCTTGAACACCAGCACTGCACCTCATGATCACCTTGAACTCCAGCACTGCACCTCATGATCACCTTGAACACCAGCACTGCACCTCATGATCACCTTGAACACCAGCACTGCACCTCATGATCAGCTTGAACACCAGCACTGCACCTCATGATCACCTTAAACACCAGCACTGCACCTCATGATCACCTTGAACACCAGCACGGTCATTCCATACCAAATGAGCAGGAGTTGTGACTCATGTCTTCCGATTTTGCTCCATTTCTCATATATGTTGATCTTGATATAAAAGTGACTTGTACCATTTATTGAGAATAACTTTGATGGTTTACGAAATACACGCCACTGAATAATTAATTTTTTCATAAAAATTGCAACTTTGCACACTTCTATCTTGGCCGCAATACAATGCACAAAGGAGTTCTGGGCATCAAATTGAAGGCCATGATCAGGTGAACTGATCTATGATGATTATTTTGGGGTGTGGTTAAAGGGTTAAATTTGTATCAACTTAGTGCATGCACTACGTGCAAATCATGCTAGCTAGTATTACCTTTCTTATCATAAAATAAGGCCTAACGTGGCTGTCTGCTGGAATGATTAGACGACACAACACCAATAAACAAGCTGTTCCATGGATTGATTATGAAGAGTACATGGTATTACAATTTTGCATGAACACTCTGTATGCATGATTAGTTCAATTTTATGCTTACACCCTCTTACATATTTTTTGCATGCAGGCATTAAATTGTGCTTGACCTTGATTAGTGATGTCAGCGATCATGAAAGAAACTGCATTATATATATGTACATGAATCAATGATGCTCATAAGTATTTGGTTGTCTTATAGCAAAAGTCTCGCATTTTACTTTAACTAAAACAGCTCTTGTAATAATGTTACATATAGGAATCAGAGTCTTATTTAATTGTTCTGTACTTCAACAAATAGGTTGTATGCACCTAGAATATTCTCATCCTTGTAAATCTTTAGGATATCCCTGCAAGCAGGGCCTGCTCTAGGCAGCAATGACTGTGTAGTGTTTGCTGAAAATGGTCTTAAAACTGCACTAGGAGGATTCATCTTCACAAACGCCAAAATCCGTCCATAATGAAGACCTTCATTATCTTTGTAGTAGCAGACAGAACTATCTCGTTTCGTGGACCTGCTACAAATTTGAGCAGAATACACTATTCCATTTATCAATAGCTTGCCATATACATCATGCCCTTCAGCGTTATATTGGAAGGACATAGGCAGTATATATACATGTTTGTCCAGTTCCTCAAGATTGTCCGGCATAAAATGACTGGTTTCATTAATAAAATTCATAGTACTAGCATCTTCCTGCTCTGTAAGTTTATGATGGACAAGTTGTAGTGTTTGTTGTACTTCAATGTTGAATATTATCTGATATAAAATTTTATACTTCGAATGTGAAAGGGTTTTAATTATCCCATTCTTATTTTCGCAGCCAAATGCTGAGTGGGTCCACAATGGACCCCACAGGCGGACGTAGTGTACTAGAAGGTGAGCATTGATGGTGCAATGTTCCTCACCATATAGTTCTGGTAACAGGGCACAAAAATCTTTTAAGCATTTCTTCAGCAACATCAATATCACTCTTAAATTATCCTGAAGAAGTAAATGAAAAGAACATACAAGAAGAGCATAATGATGGTAGAAGAGAGGAGGAAGTATGTGGAGAAGCAAAGGAAGGGAATAGTACAGTAACCAAGCTCGAAACTCAGAAGCCTTCCAGTACATCATGTGCTTTTGGATGCTTCAAGGCGCCCTTGCAAAGTCATATGGAGGTTTCTGTTTCAAGAGCTCTGAATCTAGTGATTTTAACTTTGATCCAAGGTAATAAGCTTTTGTGTGATTAGATTTTTTAAACCAACAGTTCATCATTCATTTAACAACCCCTTCTGGACCTACATGCATGTAGTCGACAGAAATATTGTCCACCAGGTTAAATCCAACAATATATGATAGTGGTGATGAATTTAATATGCCCTGCTGTGAAATACATGTACGTTCAACTTCAATTGCAATATCACACATTTCTTCATGTGTTCGTCTTACATGTTCTTCATTAGGCAGGTATATGCGTGAATTATTGCTCAAACGTTTGCCCGGATGAAGGCACACAGGACACCCGCAGATTCCATTAAATTGTTTCATACCCATAACAGGAGCTTTAGCCACAGTGTCAAATATACCATTCAGTACTTTAGCATGAATTGTCTTTGGACCCTCATGTGTTTGAATATTTATTCCTTTGCAATGCAAAGTATTAAGAGTATCTATAACGGGTTGGAACAAAAACTTCATAGAAGGCTTTGTTGGACCACACCATATAGCCAGTAGAATAATATTTGCAGAATTATAGCGAATTGAAGGAGGTAAATTTAGAATCACAGCATATACTGGCCAGAAGCTTATAGATGAAGATTTGAAAAGTGGAACTCCATCTGTAAATATACTGAGACCTAGATTGCCTTTTAGTGAGAAAAAAAGTGTGTTGTTTTATCCCACCAGCTGTCCAAATATCACTTATACAGTCTGTTGTTAAATCATGCACGTTTAGAACTTTAATTTCATTCCAGTGGTCTGTGTAATGTAAATAAATATATTAGAACTAATGACAGAAATAGAACGTTATAGCAACACATATTTGTAACAATGAAAACAAAAAGCAGCAAAACAAAATTCACATTTCCATAATGTACATGCAATTTGCTTACTTGATACAAGCATTTGCAGTGTTTTGTTGACAGGAATATGTGCAAATTTCGCCAAAACTGCTGTCTGAGCTGTTACATGTGTTGCATACGTTCAATCCATCCAACGGTGCATGAGCACACACAGCAGACCTTTTGTACTTTTGTTTTTGAATTAAACTGCTTAAAAAATTTTTTACTTTATAAAAAGTTTTTGGAAGTAGATTTACTTCTGGACACAAAACTTGAAGAAGTTTAAGGAGATGTCCAATACTTGCATAATTCAGCTTGCATACTGCATAAAACAGCAGTATGCTCCAAGTACACTAACTCTTGCACCACTGTAAATTGGCTGGTTTAGGTATTCATAGTCTACAATTGTGTCATCTTGAAGCATATCAGGAACAGACTCCGCATTTTCATCACCTACAGATGTACAGGTTTTTACCTGTTTTGCAGTATGTTGAAGCATATATGCATTATTACCATTGATAGCGTGCAGCACATCGTCAAATACATCATTGAAATGAGGATCACATTCATCAGCACCTATACGCATGCATATGTGTGTGCAAGTGTGTCCAAGTTTTATATCCGATTAACATTGTAATTAATTATCTAACCTGGTGAAGTCAAAGATTCACTACATTCTGCCGTGACAGGGACTGGTTCTGTGTTTTCACCATCTACATGTTTGTATCATATTCCATGTATATGCAATACAATAAATAGCTTGCAGCACATCGATGACAGGTTAAAATTACGTCAAGTTTCATAATTAAATCATAATCATTGTAATTACCATACCTGTTGAAGACAATGAATGACTAGATTCTGCAGTCACTAATACTGCTGTTGATAAGGGCGTATCTGTATTTTTAAAAATACATTATACCACACAGTGCTTGTTCCAAAAGAAATCAAACCCAATGAATCTCTTATACATGTATTATCTTCTGAAAAGCTTGATTGAGAAAATATAGCAATTTGTAAAGATTCAAAACTAATCAGTTGTTTACCGGCACCGTTTCTTCTTCTTCCAACTGAATAGAGTAGATCTTGGTACTCGTTTTCTAGAGTGTCTTAAATACACTTTGTATTGATTTCTAGATCTAGGCTTCTCCATTTTGAACACAAACTCCCTCTAAAGTATTGATGGTAATAATTTACATAGAAATGTCTACCTGTGTATACATTTTTACACGGTGGCTGGGTACGGGTGCAAAAAATTTACGTTTATCCAAACGGAAATAAAATCACCCACATCTCATGAATATATTTATATGTGCTCGCAGAGATCGAATATGCAAAGGGTTGGAAAACGTGCAAGGCAACCGAGCGCGAAGGTACTGGAGACAATTGAGGACGGATTTGATCAGAGTCTACAGGATCAGAAAAGTAAGCAATAAGCGGTGTGCATGTGGCACATGTATACATCATGAATTCGCGATGCTTGAATACACTTTGGAAGCCGCTATAGTGCATGTAGACGGCCGTCTAAGCGTTTACACTGCTCTGATGCTTGTTCGCGCCTATCTAGGCATGTTAATCGGTCTGAATTCTAAAGTATTCACGAGCGCGCGCTGCTACAAATGACACATATATGTACTAAAACATTAAGATAGCTACATGTACGATGATATAGGCTTAAATTACTTGCGCTGCAAGGATAGGGCCAATGAAGCTTATACCACGTGTTGGGTTGAAAACACTATATTTAAGATCCGACGCGACGACACCTTCATTAACATGTCTACCTCTAATTAACACTTTGGCGGCAGTGCGTGCTGAGATGTATTAGGACTTTGTTCTAAGTTTTTATTTTTATGCATTTCACATCAGGAAACGTGATTGTACGATGTGCACAAACAGGCCAAAAGAAAATTACAAAACTAGAGGCACTTGGAAGGGCCGACCAGATGCCTATTTGTGAAACTGATTGTGTAGATGGGGCAGAATTGTTGATAACTGAACATGGACAGGAATATCCTGTTACGTTTGTATCGTTTTCAGGTGTGATGATGCATTGGTATTGGTTTGGCTGCTCAATTCATATTTTGTATTGTTATTCAGATAAAGGCAAAAAAGTCGCATCAGCCATCAACAGTATCTGTTGAAACCCCACCCACTCCAACTACTTCATCACGTGCACAGGTTATTGCTTCCCCTTGAACCGCCATGACCACTCAGAATGTTGTAAAGGGCATCCTAAAGAAAGCAAAGGACACAATGAAACCAGTAAGAAAAATTTAACGATGTAGTACTGAGTTTACTAATTATACTTGTATATTGTACTTAGGTTGTTCAAGATCAGCAGAGCCAGTCTGCCTTGCGTCGAAGTGTGAGTTCAATTCATGCAGATTGCTTCTGTTGTACATTTGTTATTAAAATCATTTAGCGCATTGAGAAGAGGCGTGACCAACAGCGCCAGTCTTCCTCAGGCCAAAGCGTGGGTGAAAATTTATTACGTTTCGTTTGTGAATTTGTTCTGGCTCAATCATTTAGCACACTGAGAGGCGTGACCAACAAAGCCAGTCTTCCTCAGGCCAAAGCGTGGGTGAAATTTAATTACGTTTCTGTTGTGAATTTGTTCTGGCTCAATCATTTAGCACACTGAGAGGCGTGACCAACAAAGCCAGTCTTCCTCAGGCCAAAGTGTGGGTGAAATTTCATTACGTTTCTGCTGTTAATTTGCTTTGAATTATTTAGCCCATTGAAGAGAGGCTGGATAGAATCGAAAAAGAGTAGAAAGAAATTTTAAAAAAATTATTGCAAAATGTAACTTTTTTCTATGTATTTTATATCATGACCCACATCATTTCCTTTTTATAGGGTAGTCGTAGTAAAGAACAAATTGACTTCACTGCTATTAATACAGATACACCATACTCAGCTGCTCTTTCCCTGATGGATGCAATGTTCACTAAAGAGGAACTGAGTAAGTCACTTGTTATGAAATCGAAGAAGAGCTCGAGGCCAGCCTTGCCAGAAGATCGAATGAGAAAACTGATTGGTATGATTATCAAAGTACAGCATATACAAAATGTGGGAAAAGATATCATGCATGCATTTCAATTATTTGAAATTCTATACGATACAGGTTCTTTACTAGTTCTTAAAAGTAATTGGTCTGTTCAGCATGGATTTGCAAATGGCATACATAAGTTTCAATTGCATCCTCCTTAATGCTTCTTCCAGAAAAAACACTTTTTCCGCAAAGTATTAAAAACTGCAGACAAGGAGGAGGAGGAGGAGGAGGAGGAGGAGGAGGAGGTAGAGGAGGAGGAGGAGGAGGAGGAGGAGGAGGAGGAGGAGGAGGAGGAGGAGGAGGAGGAGAAGAAGAAGAAGAAGAAGAAGAAGAAGAAGTAGTAGTAGAAGTAGAAAATTTTAAATATCCATAGTCAAAGTCTATCGGGCAAATCGTCACTTGAACTGTCGCAATCTTGCGTTGAGGAATAAGGAGTTGACTCAGCACATTCCTGGGAAAGACTGCTAGGCCCTGCGGGCTCGAAAGTTACTTCCTGGGAAAGACTGCTAGGCCCTGCAGGTTCGAAAGCTACTTCACATCATTCTTTTGAACTGCTTTTAGACAGTTTACACACAGCAAGTCTCCACTCGCAAAGACAAAGATGGATGTTCTGCTATAAGATTTACTGATGCAACTCGAAGATGCACATATATGCGGCGCCGATGCTTCTTGAACGGGTCACGACAATAATTGTGACGATCAATGGACATGTTTATAATTAATTATAAAGTGCGTTGCCCAGGAATCCGAATCATAGTTCCATACTACATCACTAAAATGATTATCAAAGATTTCAACCTATTTGATATACATGTAACCAGCTCTTTGAATAAGGGCACCATTGAACTGCGAACCACGAATGGTTAAAAACACATGACTCAACCGTTTATAAAGTATATTATACAGGACACCACTTATCAGTAGCTTCATGCAATCATGCACGCGGACCTTATTTCATCAACAGACATGGAAAATTCAAAAAAGGTCCAAGACAGCATTCCATCATCTTCCCGAATACTTAAAATCATCATGCAAACACTATGAATACAAATATACTTTCATGTACAGTAGACGTCAAATTAAAAGTCACGTTTCATTTTATTCAGTTTTTGTTCAACAGATTAATAAGTTAACTGGCACAGTTTTAAGTAAACAAAAAACCGTGACGTCTTAAAGCGATTAACAAAAATGCGGCGGGTGGTGCTAATAAGAAACTTGCAATCGATTCGAAGACAAAACTAAGACAAGCCTGAAGCCATACATTCGTGCAACGGTTGTCGCACTAAGACGAAACGTCACTTTTAATATGACATCAACTGTACCTCCTGATGTAGGATTTATCATTGTAGAATAGGGAAAAGAACGAATATTAAAGAGCTGGTAGCAGAAGTCATCATACGTGACATTGTTAAATACTACATCACTAAACTGTTATCACACTTCACATAACATTGCCCGATATAACGAGCACTTAAAATAATGGCACAATTGAACTACGAACCATGAATGGTTTAAATCACATGCCTCAACCGTTTGTAATGTTCATAGTTCCGTACTACATCACTAAAATGATTATCAAAGATTTCAACTTATTTGATATAACCAGCTCTTTGAATAATGGCACCATTGAACTGCGAACCACGAATGGTTAAAAACACATGACTCAACCGTTTATAAAGGGGTCAATCCCTTGGGTAGATAACTTAAATTTGGACGTTATGCTTTAGATTTTGTTGCAACTTCTCATTTTTTTTCAGTCCTCATATGAATGTAACTTTGGCGAAAAAAAAATTAATGGTTTACGAAATACATTGTCATGAATAATGAATGTTTCTCCACATTTTTACTCCTTTGCTGAGCCATTAATTTGCTCTCACAGATGTTGCAGGGTTACATTTGGTATCAAATCGATGCTCTTTTGATGCACAACTAAATTATAATATGTGTTTATGATAGAGGTTAAAGGGTTTAAAAATTATATGTGTTTATCACACGGTTTACAGAATTCAGACCACTTGCAGATTGAAACTCGACCTATTTTTTTACATAGTGAAAGCCACACCCTGTTGTAATGTTTTTAAAAAAGTCTGAGTATCAGCTATCTCTGGGAACCACAAACGATTGAACATCAGGATGCCATTTTTCTTTTTTTTGGCACCTGTCAGTGTTTACATGCGTCACAAGTGGTGTTACGTAATAATCATCCACACGTATGTAAACTGTGGTTCGCATGACTCCACATATCAGACACTCCTTTTTGTTGTGTAAATGATGATGTAATGCATGTGGGTGGGGGATCACGTGTCGGTTGTAAGAGCAGTGTGCGTGCTTAACAGTGATTTTTTCTGAGACTTCTTAAATCCTAGTTCAGCGCGATCTCTATTAGCTTATACTAATCGTAACATGGTGTCAAAAGTGGGATACTCGTCTCTATGATATCGGAAAGTTAAAAGAGCCATGGAGAAGTATTTAGTTCCCGAACCCATTGGCGAAGGAGAACTGAGCGACCAATGGATTTGGTTTAAAAGATTGTTTGACCAGTTTCTGACGGCAATTGGAAAGGCGAATGCATCGGGTGGGATTAAATTGGCTATTTGCTTTAAGGTGATCGGTCCTAGGATGAATGACGTTGTAGACGCTATTGTATTTGTGGAGGGCGAGGACAGGAGTGACTTTACTGTCGTCGTAGCAAAGCTGGATGTTTAGTGTGCACGGTGCAGTAGCAAGCACGTCACAAGAGATAGGTTTTTCCAGCTAAGAGAGTCCAGGAGAACGATCGATCAGTTTGTCACTGAGCTTAGGAAGAAGGTGAAAGATTATGAGTTTGGAACATTAAAGGACGATCTGATGCTGCATGTCCTCATTCGAGGTCTGGATAGTGAACGCATGCGGCGCCATTTATTTGAGACCGACAACCTGGAGCTGCCCAAAGCGATCCGGATGTGTCAGGGAATAGAGGCAGATCTACAGTCCTGGGGTGAAGCAAAGAATGGCAGTCCTGAAGTGGTTGCTGCAGTCAAGGGAACTACAAAGGAGAGTTGGATATGAAGATGGTGAAGGTGTGGATTTAGTGAGCTGGGCACCAAATGATCAATGCTCATCGAGTAGGAATGGAGCAGCAATGGGCTTTAGGACACAAGAGTCATGGGTCAGAAGGAATCAAAAGGGTAAAGGATGTTCCAAGTGTGGGAGAGTTCATAAGTACAGGTATGGACAGTGCCCTGCATTTGGTCAAGTGTGCCGGAAATGTAGAGGCACGAACCATTTTGCAAAACAGTGTACTTCTCAGCAAAACGTAACGCAAATGGTGGAGAGCGGTAGAGAGGAAGAAGAGTGTCTTCTTATCAGGGTGGAAAAGATATAGAGGAAGCTGTTGGCAGTGCTATCTGTTTCAGGGAAGAAACGATTGTCGGTGAATCTTACTTGCCAGTTAGATTCAGCAGCAACATGTAATGTGCTGTCCCATAGGGACTACCTGAAATTGGGAAAAACCAAGGCAGGAACACAGCAGTATAACGCTAACCATGTATGATGGCTCGGTGCGAAGGTCAATGAGAATGTGCACTCTGCAGTTGGCAGCTGAAGCCATCTCACAGTTGAAGTTTGAAGTTCTGGACACCAAGCATCATTCGCTGCTGTCTTTGGACACCTGTTTGAAGTTGGGACTACTCAAGTACAACATGGAGGAGGTATGTATTGTACACTCAGATCAGGAGCTCACACATTCCAGAATTTGCGAGGAGTACTTGGATCTTTTCAGCGGCATCGGGTGTCTGCCCGGGAGGGAATATGATATCGAATTGGACAGTGCCATACCACCTGTCCAAAATTGACCACGGAAAGTTCCGCACATGATGAAAGCAGCCGTTGAAGAGAAGATCAGCTCATTGGTACAGTGTGGAGGTTTGGCACCAGTAGAGTGTCCAACTGAATGGATCAGTAATCTAACGGCTGTATGGAAGGCGGACAAGAAACAAGTGCATGTATGTCTTGACTCTTGTGACCTAAACAGGGCTGTGAGGCAGAATCATTTTAACATGCCGACACTCGATGATGTTTTGCTGAAGAGATGCTAAGATGTTCAGTTTGTTAGATGCCAAGGACAGATTCCTTCATGTCAAGTTAACTGAGAGGAGTATAGTTATTTAACAACCTTTGTAGTCCTAATGGTCGGTATAGGTGGGTGCACCTACCCTTTGGTTTGTCTTCAGCACCTGAAGAATTTCAGCGTCGTTTGCAAGCAGCACTGCAAGGGCTGGATGGAGTGGAAGTTGTAGCTGATGATGTGCTGGTCTATAGAAGTGGGACAACGGAAAAAGAGGCTAGAATACAGCCATGATGAGAGATTAGTCAAGCTTCTACAAAGGGCAAGAGAGGTTAGGTTGAAATTCAACAAGGACAAACTGCATTTGCATCTAACGGAGCTTGTCTACATTGGGTACCACATTTTCGTCAATGGTTTGAGGCCAGACCCAGATAAAGGGACAGCTATCACACAAACACCAGATCAGTTATATGCTCCACAGCTCAGGTCACAGTCACATGAAATGAGTTAGTTTATTGCTCATTGGAATGGTACCTGCATCCTAACAAGTAGCATTAAATGTATGCTTGGTGAAAATGCATGACGAGAAAAATGTCAGCTCTGTAGTTGATTCTATGCGTCATAGTGAATCAAATTACATTCAACAACAGATTATGGTCACTTGTTGCTAATATATTGAGCCTAAATGGTACTAGTGTTTTGCATTTTAACTTTTAATCATGACTTGGACCGATGCAGCAAAGTGCAGAACGCTTGGAACTTCCAGTTAATGACGATAACACTGTTGCTGTAGAAGTGCTTCATCAGTTGGACGATGCTGCAACTGGACTGAAATACTGGTTCATTTCCTGACATTCACTTCATTGTTCACAATTGCTATTTTCTCACAGGACAGAGAAAGGAGGGTGGAAGTTATTGGCTACAAAAGAAGAAAAAGTAATTCCACCTCCTGATGGATGGCAAAAACGAAAGTATCATCTTTTGTGCAAACGTACTACAGGTAATCTGTCCGTCCCTCTATCCATCCATTCATCCTCCATCTATATGACATCAAAAACATGCCTGAGCCCGCCTCCCCACAAGCGGTTTGCGTCGTTTCCTGGGCATGTGCAAGTATCTGGGTCGGTTCATGCCTCGGCTTGTCTGCTACAAGTGAACCTCTTCGACACCTTACAGAAGGAAATGCAGAGTTCTGGTGGACTGAGGCAGAAAAGTGTACTTTCCGTAACATAAAGGACATGATCAACCAGGAATAGTTGTTGACCTTCTATGATGTTCGTAAACCGGTTGTATTCAATGTGATGCCAGCACAGAAGGTCTGGGGGGCTACACTCTTACAAGCAGGACGTCCAGTCATCTCAGTCTCCAGAACATTAACCAAAAGTGAACGTAACTATGTAGCACTGAAGTGTAGAGTGTTTGGCGGGTGGTGTTTGCATGCCAGAAATTCAACCAGTATATACAGTGTATATGGTAAGAGAGTGACCGTTGAAACTGACCACAAGCCCTTGGAAGTGATGATCAAGAAGTTACAACTGGCAGCTCCAAGATGGCTCCAACGGATGCTGCTGCAGCTACAGCAGTATGATTTGAATGTCGTGTATGTTCCTGTTTCACAACAAGTGGTGGCTGATACCCTGTCCAGAGCACCTGTCGAGGCTGCTCCAAAAGATACTGCTTGTAGGGATGACGTTATTCACCTGGGATTAAAAGATGCTGTGTTTCAAAGAACTGAAAGTGATTTCTGAGCGAGATTCATCCCGATAAGTGACATGAGGCTGACAGCAGTGGAGGCTGCAAAGAAGGATGTGGAACAGACCTAGAATTCGGAAGGTCATCAGCAATGGGTGGCCAAATAAAATGGTTGAGGTACCAGAAGATGCTCGTAAGTACTGGAATTTCAGAGAGGTGTTCACCACACAGGATGGTGTGATCTACAAAGGTGATCAAGTGGTGGTACCGAGTTCACTGAGAGAGGAGTTTCTTGCGTCGTCTACATTCAAGGCCATCCAAGGTTCAAGAGTCTACTTTTCGTCAAGCTAGAGATGTGGTCTACTGGCTCGGGCATGTTGGAAGATATCAGCGGGTAACCACAAACCTGATCTGTCTGTGAAGAGAACATGCCATCACAAGCCAAACAAGATATCAGAGCACATGAGATTCCAGAACAGCCATGGGCTAAGGTGGGGTTGGATCTGTTCCAGAGCAAAGGAAAAGACTACTTGATAATCGTTGACTATTTAACACATTTCTTCAAAATCTGTCCACATCCCAAACTCTAACATCGGATGTGATTGTTGCAACTAAGGAACAGTTTGCCCGACATGGACTTCCAGTAGTGGTGAGAGTGATGGAGAGACCACAATTCTGGCCCATGAATTTCAAGTATTTGCATCTACCTGGGGGTTTGTGCATACCTTCTCCTCCCCATATAACAGTCGGTCCAATGGCAAAGCAGAGGTCAGCAGTAAAGATAGCCAAGCGGTTATTGAAGATGTGCCTTGATCTCATACCTGGCACTGTTAGAATGGAGAAATACTCCCACCTCTGGCATGGGATCTAGCCCAAACCAGAGGCTATTCTCAAGAAGAACTCGGGGTGGCCTGGTGACTAGTCAGGAGAGATTAAAGCCTGAGATCCAGGAAGATATGTGGGAACATAAAATAAGGAAGCAACAAAATAGACAGAGGCCAGCTAAAGTGCAATTAGAGCCCATACAAGTGGGTCAGCCTGTGTTGGTTCAGGACTGGCTTTCAAGGAAAACCCAATGGAAAAGGGGAAGGTGGGTGGACCAGCTGTCTGACAGATCATACATAGTGGACATGGATGATCAAATCTTGAGAAGGAACAGAGTGTTTCTAAGACCCTCCAGTCACCAGCCAGATGTGGATGCGGAAGACAGAATGTCTGATCAAGGACCTACCCAGGTGCTACCCGCCCAAAATGTGGGGAATCCAGCGTTGGAAGTGACTACCCTCCCAAGAGAGGCAATGACTGTTGAACAGGAGGTCAGTACACCTGTGAATGGGGATCAACTTCGAGAAGGGTCATCAGTAAATCAACACCCTCCTGCAGCTGTGGAGAATTTCCTATTGACGGTTACGCCTGTCGTTGGTAAAGATAGAGTGCAAACACGCTCTGGACGAGTTGTGCGGGAACGCACTCGGTTCAAGGATTTTGTGAAGCACACCTAACTCATTATTTAGGAGAGGGGATGTTGTGTAAATGATGATGTGATGCGTGTGGGTGGGGGATCACATGTCGGTCATAAGAGCAGTGTGCGTGCTTAACAGTGGTATTTTCTGAGACTTCTTAAATCCTAGTCCATCGCAATCTCTATTAGCTTATACTAATTGTAACACTCCTTTACCTAATAAGGCATGCGAGAGCTTTAACAAGTACTAGTAATTTTAGTCTGGCGTTTTGTACAGCAATGGCAAGAAACTTCAGAGATTTCTGTTGTGACCCATTCAAGAGTCATATGCATCGTATATACTCGTATCTTCGAGTTGCAATGATAACAGAACATCATTCTCTCTGTATTCGAAGCGGAGATTTAGCATGCTGCAATTGTCTATGTAAACTCAATCCTGAAATAGCGTTCGTAGATACCTCTAGCGGTAGTCACCCTACACAAGCAGTTGTGGGTCCTAGTAACTCAAGTTCCCAACACGGTGCAGGCCCAAGTAGCCCAAATTCCCAACATGGTGCAGGCCCAAGTAGCCCAAATTCCCAACATGGTGCAGGCCCAAGTAGCCCAAATTCCCAACACGGTGCAGGCCCAAGTAGCCCAAATTCCCAACACGGTGCAGGCCCAAGTAGCCCAAATTCCCAACATGGTGCAGGCCCAAGTAGCCCAAATTCCCAACATGGTGCAGGCCCAAGTAGCCCCAAATTCCCAACATGGTGCAGGCCCAAGTAGCCCAAATTCCCAACATGGTGCAGGCCCAAGTAGCCCAAATTCCCAACATGGTGCAGGCCCTAGTACCCATGAATCAGCTCCCAGTAGTGTGTTAAGCACGTGCACTCCTGTGAAAACCGAAGATAGTAACAATGATGAGCAGCTTGAGCTATTCAAGGCTAACGAAACACTTGTATTGCATGGAATCTCTCCTACAAGAAAGCGAGCAATGCAAAGTAAAAAATCTTTTGCAGAAAAGATGATGAGATAAGAGAATGTGGTGCAAAGGAACCTAGTTCGGGCTGCAGGAGCAAGCAGTGATGTGCTGCAAAAACATGATGGTGCAGAAATGATACAGCAACTAAAAGACGTTTGACATCTAGGAGGAAAAGGTTAAGAATTTTAACTGTTCTGCCAAAGAGTTGGTGCATAACAAGAATTATGGAAGAGTTGGGTGTCACAAATTGTATAACCAGGTGTGTAAAGAAGCTTGTTGAAAAAAAGGGAATCCTTTCAAGCCCAAATGCCAAGGCAGGAAAGTCATTACCTGAAAGTACAGTGCAATTAGTGAAAAAATTTAACTGCCATGATGATATCAGTCGAGTTATGCCTGGAAAAAAGGATTTTCTATTAGTAAGAAATAAAACTGGAGAGAAAGAGCATCACCAGAAACGGCTTGTGCTTTGCA